>WEIT01038124.1:1367-25820 GCA_013389985.1 Dryoscopus gambensis
CAGAACTGTAAATAAATACCTTGACTCTGTGTATGGAATGACCTCATGCACACCAGGTTAAAGAACCGTATTTTGGGACAACACTTTGAAGATAAGCGTCAGACAAGACATGGCATTTTCTCTTCTTTCTCACCCCAATTTAGTTAGAAGGAACATGGGTGATGCCTTGGGGAGGCTACCTAAAAACAGAGGCTAGACAAAATTAAGAGGATAAAAGTGGATGTTTATTGAAGAGCCTTCAATGAGATACACTATGGGCAGACAGAGCCCTAGAGCTACACCCAAAATGGACCCATGAAAAACCCATGGGTTTTTCACACTTCTGTAAGTTTGGTCCATTTGCATATCGGGGTTAATCTTCCAATTACAATTTCAGGTAATGATGTCATTACCCCAAGTTTGTTCCTGCTTTTTAGAGGCTTTGTTTACACATTTCGCGGCCTGGGACAACAAGGTATCCTTGAGTCTCAGGCCTAGAGAGGGTTTGCTATATCTAACCAGAATGGGAGAACAGTAGATAACAGGCTATATGGGGTTTTAGAGTTACACATTAAAGCAGTACAGGATCTGAAAAATATAAAAGCCAAAATCATAAGGCATCATGGGGATGGGGGTCCATACTACAACTGTGAACCTGGAAAGACTGTGTCCTTTTTTCCATAAGGACACAACTTCCTCAGATTGTGCTCTAGCAATTTCAATCAAAAAGCTTCAGTCAGACAAGCAGATGCATCACTGTTTCAAATTAGAGGCCAAGGCTAAACCACTAGGTGATTACAGCTCCTATTAAAAACTCATTACACCTAGAAGGAAATGTTTTTCAGTTGGGGAATGATGACGAGTCCCAAGTGGTGACCCCAGCCTTGGACAAGATTCAGTCAGTCCTGACAGCTGCTCAAGAGAGTTATAGCTCCTGCCAGACAAAGGGTATTGTCCAACCTAGGTCCTCAAAAGCAGGAAGTTCAGCATGTTTATCTTGCCNATCCTCCAGCAAAAAACAGGCGGAGTTAGCAATTTATGAACTAGACAACACAAAGTGGGCAAGGTGAGGCCGTAAGGACTTACGTCCTTAGGTTGGTGGTGGAAATAGGCAAAAATCCCCTCTCCATATCGATATTCACGGTTCAGTAAAAAACAGTAACCTAATTTTAATTCACAATGCAAAATATATTCCACACAACAACCAAAGCCTTTTCTTCGCCCCTGCAACCAGACTGCTGCATGAAGCTATAAATACCAGCTTACAGGTACAGTTCATTGTACTACAAGTTTATTCCTTTTTTAAACATCAGACTCCTCCAGCAAAAGTAAAGAATGGTGACAAACTGTGAACGTAACATCAGGAAATTCCTTCCTATTAGCTGGTGTTTAATCTTGTCTGAGTAACACTGGCTTGAACAGCAGAGACTTTCAAAGTGATAGGGTCAAGAAAAAGTGAGAGTTATCCAGGCGTGTTATTTACAGAGACAAGTGAGCAACTTGGAAACTGGTTTTTGGCACTTATTTATTTCAGCTTGATCCTTCTGTTCTTTATGCAGGTCTCTAGCCAAAAGTTCCTTGTTAACTGCTCAAAGTGCATCTTTTAGGGAAACTTGACCATGTTTTATCTACTAACTGTGGAAAATATGGTTCTGCATGATTTGTTAAAACTAAGTATTTAAGTGCTTTATATCTGCCCAAAAATCACGGTTCAAATAAATTCAATAGCACTGCTAACTTACTCCAGTGAAAGATTATCATACAAGATTGCAAAACAGCAGTTGCCCCAAGGTCTCTCAATTCTACAACTGATGGAGTTATGTGAGCAATATTAGTATCTGCATTTAAGGGACACAAGGGCAGGAGTGGCCTCACCAGTATGGGGATGGCCTGGGAGGCAGCATTCCTTACCTTGAGGGTAATGTCACTTCAAACGTGACCCTACCCAGCAGCAGATGGACTGGGGGAGGGAAAGGGCTTCAGAAGGAAATGGGTGGGATGAGCAATTGGCCAGTATCAAACCCAAGATACTGGTGTGCACCACACTTGGCTTGACCCTGTACCTCTACTATATGCCCAGAACTGCCATATTTTGACAAATACAGTAGCTCAGCATGTTACCTATCCGCCAAGTCCAACCAGGATCCAGAAAACAGGAAGCTCTTTCTCACCATCTACTTTAGTTCAGTAAAGCACTCCTTAAGGTTCTTGCATACCATGGGCATCTTCATAAAAGTCACTGTTGACTATCTCCTGAATCAGAGCATTCTCCCAGGGAATAGGAGATCCAGGTTTTACTCCACATCCACTTATCACTTAGCAGTGATGAGCCTGGTCAGGCGGCTGCTAGCAATCCCACCTCTCCTACTGAACCTGTTTCACTGCACAATGAATTCAGCAGTCATTTATCAAAGAAAGGGAACTCGACCACACCCTGGAAACCAGGCACCACCAGCACTAGAGATCCAGGTCCCCTTCCAAGATCTGGTGGATCTTTTTCACACGTAGGACTACTGTGTTAACACCTGCAACTTGAATGCATATATTCCTTTCCTGAATGGGTCCCACTTCCACCCTCTCTCTGGCCCCAAAATATCCCGAATTAGGCACTTTCAGCAGCAGCTGCAGTGAATGTTTTCTAGGCAAACTGGCATCTGATGGCTCAGAGCATCCTCCTGGGAGGGCTGAGTTTGAAACCTGGCCATCTCAGCAGCCTGGAGAAGTATTCCAGCCACTTAGCTATTACGTAAGTATTCATCATCACGTATTCCTCCAAGCAAATTTTTTCTGTCTGTCTCCTGGTGAAAGTGAAGAACTCTGATCTATTCTTTTGACAGGGAGATGCCTGAAGGTTTCCACACTTCAGACACTCCTTCACCCAGACTTCCCCAGTCAAAGCTCCAGTGATACCAACGGACTGTAACTCACCTGTATTCAGCAGATTCCTTTCTGCACGTCTTCTGGCATCTGAAACACCATTTCAGATCACCAGCACCTTTCAGCTCAGTGCTCTTTTGCTCCATAAACCATAATGAGTTACCAAACTTTCTGCATAGAAATTAGGCACCTGAATTTTTCTGCTTCAGCATCCTGTCAAGCTACTCTGTGTTCAAAGGCTCTTCTAGTTCTGGAGACCCTGTCCACAACTACTATTAATGTAGTACAAGACCAGCTACAGTGAGTAGTACAGAGTGGTATATAGCACTAAACTTGTGTAATGTAGCTTCCGTAAAGATCTACTCATCCCTTCATGAAAGAGAATTGCTAGGATTTACTTCTACAGGCCTAATGAAAAGTACTTTCTGGTATCACTATTATTTACTTGCCTGCAGAATGTTGGAGAGGCAACCTAATTCTGTCAATTGTTTGCTAAAATTTCAGGGCTGGTTTACACAGGACAGTTTAGAAACCAGTTGATCAGAAGACCAATGAAAGTAACTTATAAATGTCTAGAGTAGCAACATTATTTAAATCACTTGCAACTAGACCTTTAAACGATGAAACTTTGTGTGGCCTAAGCAGAAGATGGGCTGTAGGGAGGTAAGAATCTCCTACCAATTTCTTCCCAAAGAAAGTGGAACTATTTCCATAAATCAAGCAGCACAGAATGACTGTAACAGGCTTCAAAGACACTGCAACCCATCCTCTTGCAACAAGGCAGGATGAACACCGCAAAGGTAAGAGTATGAATACACACTACCTGTGCACATGCACATACCATGCTCAGATGACAGGCTGAAAACAGTTACAGAAGTCCATGCCAGAAAACTGAAATAAATGCTCTAATTCTCAGAATACTTATTTGTAATGGTTATTAATCTGACAATTCAACTGCTTTGGTGTTTAGGTATCTGACTCTTTAAGTATTTCACATTGATGTTGAGTATGTGTACAGTCAAAAATCTTAGTGTACAAATGTAGTCATGAAAATTACAAAATAAAGTATGTAAACTCTTCCATTCCTCACCACACCAGCTCTTACACAGAGGGAAGATACTCAAAATTTCTGCCATCTACCAGAAGAAGATAAAGAGTAGGGGTGTTGCCTGGTACTTTGCTAATACATTTCTGAGTTACGAGCTAACATAGACATGCCATAAATCTAATACCAAGGTGCCTCTGGGTCTTGCTATGTAAGTGCAGATGTGAAGGTTTTAATGAAAAGTGAATTATAGAACAGTTTGGATTGGATGGGACCTCAAAGATCATGTAGTTCCAACTCCCCTGCCATGGACAGGGACACCTTTCACTAGACCAGGTTGCTCACAGCCCCATCCAACCTGGCTGTGAACACTGCCGGGGATGGGGCATCTACAGCTTCTCTGGGCAACCCGTTCTAGTGCCTTATCACCCTCACAGCAAAGAATTTCTTCCTAATCTCTAAACCTATCCTCTGTCAGTTAAAAGCATTTCCCCCTTGTCTGATCACATGTACTTGTAAAAAGTCCCCCTCCAGCTCTCTTGCAGGACACCTTTAGGTAGTAGAAGATACTCTAAGGTGTCCCCGGAACCTTTTCTTCTCCATGCTGAACAACCTCAACTCTCTCACACTTGTTTTCACATGGGAGATGCTCCAGCCCTCCCACCATCTTCATGTTACTCCTCTGGACTCTCATTCTAGCAGGTCTACATCCATCCTGTGTTGATCAGCAAAAACCATTTCAGTCACTTCAGATACAGTAGTGTGTCCCTGTCTATCATTATTTTTTGCTGGTTATATTTTTTTTAGCTCCTTTTTTCTGCATTTAACTTTCTAAATACTTCAACAAAAAAGGTTGAAGCTCGGTAGCAACAGCTGCGGTCCCTTTCATGTAAGGAAGGGTGCTTTCTAACTGGTTTTCAGCAAATACTGTCACAGGGGTTGCTGGCAGGAAAACCTTTTAATTTATTTACAGAGATAAGACAATTTCTTCCCTCCTATATTTTCAGTAAGTACAGAGGTAAAAGGCTTCCCTTCAGGAATGACAGCAAATGCCTAAAACATGGCAAGTGTTTAAATGATTTGCTGACTCAGAGTTTGTAACAGCTGACTGCTAGGAAAGTGTTTTGGAATAAAACTGTGGGCAGTATAATGAAAAAAATGTTTTTAAGAGAAATAAAGGAACAAAGGTGAAAGCTACACACCATTTACCACACAGTCCTTTGTATTGATAGGAGATTTAAGCAAGTAAGAGATTTTTTTTTCTCAGGGAGTCTGAAATTTGGAGACTTGTCATCTTTAGGACAACACACCCCATCTTCCAACTGCAGCAAATAGTTCATTCTTCTTTTCCATTTAGGTGTCATTTTTGTACCACCAGGGAGATTTTAAGTCACCAGTTTCTGAGCTTTTGAAGCCTTTTCAAAATTCTTTTCAACATGGCTTAGACAGGCAGAAGTGGGTGGATTAGCTCGACAGCCTGCATCCACTGCTTAGTTCCAAGGTTTCAGCGCAATATGCACCTCACACGTACCAAGGCACCTGTCGTGGGTCTTAAGCCCTTTGAGTCATAGGTGTTAGCTGATGCCAGAACACTGGGGCTTCCACTGGAGGTGAGAAAGATTAAAAAAAAAAAAAAGAAAAGAAAAAAACAGAACAAAAAACCCCACAACCTAAGTGTATATCTGGACAAACTCATTTTGCTAATGTAACATGTAAATAGGATTAATGCACTGAGATCACTATTATCTGAAGAGACTGCCAAGGAAAAGGAAGGTTCATGTTTATTTATGCAGACCAGCATAGGGGAAAAAACCCTTAAAGCAGTGATATTGGTCTGGAGATCCAACTAGATTTCCCATCTCTGCTTGAACATTACTGAAATCTTGCCTGAATAGATCTCTGAAACTGTAACCTCTGAAATTTGAATTGCCGTTATTTTTGTCTAGCAGTCAGTATTTCATATGTTATTGAAATAAGTTCCATTTGGGAGTGCTGACTCAAAGTCAGAGAAAAACCAGTGGGTTGCATGGAACCACATCAAGGATCACAGGTCCCTGCTCCAAGGAAAGGTACCCAAGATTAAGTTCTTGATAACCTCTGTTCTTATTTCTTCTTCTCTGTTTCCCCTTTGCTCGGTATTTCACGGTAGTGTTTAAGTTGGGTTTTCTTCCATAAAGAGAAAGTATAATCATTAGTTCTTTAAAACCCTGGCCAGCCAGGATTCTGAAATTGTAATTGTCCTTAAAAAGTTTAGGTAGTGTTTACTGCCACAAATGTAAACAGTGAAGTTGATAAACCAAACAGGAAAAGTTTCAGCAAAATACCCATCATAATAGAAAAGAAAGCCAAATAAGTTACATTAATGATCCAGCTTTCTTGATTTTTGACTTCTATACAGTGCAAGTGACTTGCATTACATTTCATCTATGTATGTTTCTAAACTATCTTCTAGATGCTTGCTTAACCAATAAGACTTCTTTATGAAGAAACATCTGGAAAGAGTCTTTTACAGTGCAATAGAAAATTATTACTGCTACCCACATAGCTCCATTCTACAGAAGCATTTAATTTTTACCCATGAAAATGTCCCATTTTCACAACACTGAGCATAATAATGAGTGATTAAGCTTTTGATAAAAGGTAATTATTGAAGCAATTTGTTATGTATACAAAGAGGAGCCCTTTTAAAGGCAAAATATTTCAACAACTAAATAATACTCTAATTACACTTAACACACAAATGTTTTAATTAAAAATGTTACTAAAGGAGACTACATATTGTGGTTTAACCCCAGCCAGCAACTAATTATCACACAGCTGCTCACTCACCCTCCAACCTTCCCTGTGGGATGGGGAGGAGAATCAGAGAAAAGGGTAAAACCTGTGGGTTGTGATAAGAACAGTTTAATAATTGAAATTAAGTAAAATACAGTAATAATGACAATAATAATAATTTTAGTGAAAAGGGAGATAAAAAAAGAGAGGGTGGAATAAAACCCAAGAAAAACAGTGAGGCACAATACAATTGCTCACTCCCCCGACCAATGCTCAGCCCCTCCCTGGCAGTGATCAGCACCCCCCATCCACCTCCTCCCAGTTTATGTGCTGAGGAGATGTTTTATGCTATGGAATGTCCCTTTGACCAGTTTGGGTCAGCTGTCCTGACCGTGGTCCCTTCCAGCTTCTTGTGCACCTGCTCTCCGGCAGAGCATGGGAAACCGAGAAGTCCTTGACCTACGGTAAGCACTGCTCAGCACCAACCAAAACATCTGTGTGTTGTCAACATCGTTCTCATCCTAAATTCAAATATGCAGCACTATACCAGCTACTAAGAAGAAAATTAACTCTATCCCAGCCAAAACCAGGACACTCCAGTATGCTGGACACACTGAGATCCCATCAGAACAAACTGATACTCTGGACTCAATTTACAAATCTCACTCATGCAGTCACATACAGCTTTCAGAAAGCATTCAAAAAATAAGACAAGATCAAGGGATTTTAAAAATTTCACAAGTTTTATAAAAACATTATACATTACAAAAATGTATCAATTAAACCTTGCAATTACAAAGCACTTAAAATGTGTAACATTCTTTAAAATTAAAGAGTATTCATTTTTTCAATAGGTACAGGTAGAAGTTTATATCAAAACTTTATCAAATAAGACAACCCCTAACTTTCATACCTATCTAATCAGAAGAATATACGCTGTCAGAAATATGAATGTGTTTAGAGATTTCTTGTCTATAAAAATAGAAAAGAGGGATACTGTATGTCACCTGAAGACTTAAAAAGTTCTAAGCATGCCAGGACTTTTAAAATCAGAGAAACTATCAATCTATTTTTCCGAGGATTCCAGCTCAGAAGATTGATGATGTAAGTTTACAAGGAAGAAGAAAAAAACAGGCTGAGTGGAAAAATACCCCTGAGATAAGTCAGAAGATTAATATTTTTTTCTACTTGCTTGTTTCTTTGGCTTTTGTTACTTTTAAGCTACCACATAGGTTTGAAAGGAAATTGGTCCAGTCATAGGTTTTAACAATTACATTATCATAACACAGGTAATTGTTCTGACACAATACAAGCAATAAAAAAACCTCCAAAACAAAACACAGCATTAGTTGCTCTTTTTCTTCAGATTCTTCCCATCTCTAATCCCATCCCTCTATTTTTAAAAAAAATTTTCATTCCAAACTTGGATTGTTAAGAGGATAAAATAGCCATCTAGAATAATTTTTCAGATTATCGTTTCCCATATCTTCCTTTTTTCCTTGAGAGTTTTTTATGGACAAGTTCTTCAAAAGCCATAATTTCATCTTCCACTTCATTTTCCAAGTCTTTATCATGCACCAAGCCTATATTAAAAATAATAAATTAATGCAGAATGGAAAACCTCAACACCTTTTTCTCTTAACAGCACAACAAACTATGTCATTGCTATTTTATATGTCAGCAATATACCTTCATATATGCATATTCATGTTTAAGAAGTATTTAGCTTAATATGACAATGTGCTTAAGAGCTCCACAAGGAAGCAGCAACTGCTAAGCCACTTGCTGCACTAGTAATTAATTTTCACACTGAAAATCTGTTTCTATTGTTATTTCCTTTGACTTTTCTAAGAAGTCTGTTTCATCTTTCTCTCAAGATTCAGTTTCAGCAGACCATTCATCTGCTTGCTGACTTCAAAGACAGACTGTAAGGTTGCTTTTGAGACTACAAGAGCACCCCCAGTCTTATTAACTGTATCTGCTGGAATAGGAAGATACAACACAAGGCTTTATCACAACCAATTTTTCTAAAATTGAGCTACTTTAATGCTTTACATATAGTCCATTTCGTAAGTCTGATCACTTCATTGGTGCCTGTTTCCGCAATTGTTGCAATCCCACCACCTAATTATATGTTTAAACCTGAACATTCAGGGAGTCACAATAAAGTCTTAAACTTGCCCTCAGAGGTCTGGGATGCAATAGACTGCATCAATATATGCTACTTTTTGGATGAAACCAAGAGAAATGGAAGTGAAAATGAAAGAAACAAACACAAGCATCCTTTATCAGGCTGGGATCCACTGACGGCTGGGGAGGAGGTTTGCTCCACTCTGGTCACCCTGCAACCAGCTGCTCTGTTTTGAAGAGCCACTGAGGAAAGCCTGGTTTTCTCATGTTTCGCAGTGTGCCCCTGTGGGACTGCCTCTCAAACGTCAGTGAATATCCACAATGCTGCTGACTGGGAAACTGAAGTGATGCTTAGAGACCACTACTGAACAGTACTGGGCACAGAAAGCTGTGCAATTTTAAAACATACCTTCTTCTGTTATCCTGTGAGAGTCCATTTGCTTCAGCCACTTATGAGCGTCATCAATGGTGCCAACCAATTTGTTGGCATGTGTGGTTATTACTTCTTCAGCTGAAATGGAGCACAGTTAACATTCTGTGAGAACACTCAGCTGAGAAATGGACACCAGCTAAAGGTCAAGCACAAAATGAAGTTACACAGAGCTATGTTGTATGATGATGCTGCAAACCCAGAAGTCACGGTCACCAGTGACCTCATATGGGGCATAATTCACTAATGTGGATGAAGGTGATGCATGTATTACCCCCCATTCCAAACAACATTACTAGCACTATCAGAGGAGTAGTTCTACATCCTTGTGCTGCCCTTTTTGAGTTACATCTGAATTCTGAAAACATTCTACTTTATTTTTGGGTATTAAACTTCCTGACTTTCATTATCTCTCTGAAATTATACAAATCAAAGTAAAACATGGACCTGAGAAGTTGTAGCCTTTGCCAAACTACATCATTAAAGAACCTGAAAAATGCCTGTTACAAAGAGAGGGAAAAGTAATCTCAGAGACAAATAATTTCTGTATATATATTTTCACTGAGAAGAAGAACAAGGTAACATTCATCAAGCAGTTGTCATATCGAAATTCACTATTACCTAATTAAGCCTACTACATCTATCTTATTCATCACTATCGTGGTTCACTGAGCAGAAAGCCAAGTAAACATGAAGTGAAAATTCATGGACTTCATCCATATGTAAAACTCTCCACTAGGAGTAAAGATAAAGCTTACACATGAAGAGCACAACTTAACATTTAGTTACAAATTTAACATATTTCACTGATCAGAGCTGATGAACATATCAAATACTACAGTTTTTCACTACTGTCAGACATCACAGGCAAAATGACAACTTGACAGGACTGGTGGATTTCTACAACTGAAGCCAGTAACAATGTTATGATTTCAGTTGTCACTTTCCCAAAGTAAGTACACCAAACAATGCTTCTAGGCCACTCATTCAGTAATTCAATTTTGCTTGCAAAAATCAGCATAGAATAATGCTTTAAGCATATAAGGGGGAAAAAAATCTAACATCAAAATATGTATCTCAAGCACTGCAATTTACTAAACTTTTTAATACCAGGGTTGCCTTTGAGTACCTGACACAGCACAGATTTGTAGTTAAGTATCCACTTCTGTTCAGCCCTAGCAAAATTACAAGTTCAAGGGCAGAGTAGTCAGAGATATCCTTAGTCAAAGACTCCATGTACTCCTACCATGCTCCACCTGCATATCCAAATTACTATGGCTGGAAGAAGCAAATAGGAAACAGTAGAAACAACAGAAAAATTACTAAAGATGACCTGTCAGTAAAACTGTTAAGTTGCTGTGAAACTGTGCAAAACTGTGCAAGTTCAGAGAACACAGTACATCTGACCATGTGGTTAAAATTCACTTTACTATCTATAAAAATTCACTACTACTCACTTTACCTGTACTATATAATTTATTAAGTTGGAAGAGTTTAGAATATATTTTCAATATTTCCAGCCCTCTCAGTTCTTCTCTTCCTCAGCTACCTGAAATACCTGGAAATACCTTTCTCTTGACCACATTAAGATTTGCAAACAGTTTTGTCAGGTCTAGAGGTTTGGCCAAAAAATGACATATTAAATTGTTTAAAGAAAACTGGAAAGGTACTACCTTTAGCCCAGGCTTTCTTCTCATAGATTTCCTCTACTGCATCTGAAATTTTTTTAATATTCTCTTTGATTTTCCTCTGGCATAAGTTGGAACCTTCTTTATATGCTAAACGGTCTCGGGTGTAACCCCTTTCTGTAATGGCCTCCGCTACTTCCAGTCCATCATGTATTATTGGATCTATCTTTGTTCTGAAAAACTCGGCATAGTGTCTGTAGGCAGCATGGTTATTTGTGTGTTCTTCTGTGTTCCTGTGCTCCATGTAGGCCTCACTGGCCACAGAAATTGCATTTCCTTCTGCATGCAACTTTTCTTCCCCACTGTTCTCTGTTGGTGTCAGAGGTTCAGAAGTGTCTGCCTCCATGCTTTCTGACCGGCTGAAATAGTTCTCAGAGCTCTGGATGAATCTGACTCCACAGAGGTCACACTGGGTTTGGTCAATATCTGCTCTTTTGAATATCTCTGATAAAAATTCCTCTTCTTTCATTGCAACAGGATGAACTCTGGAGCGGGCCTTCCTTTTCCACTTCACATACAGGGAAATGAAATGGAACACATGATACAGCTGGCGTTGAGCAGATGCTTTCTGCTCTTGCTTCTGTTGCTTGCTGAGTGCAATGACTTCAAGGGGATCCTTTTGGTCCTCTAAGCAATGAACCTCTTCAAATTCCTCTTCCAGCTCATAAGCATATTCTGTTTCATCCAGAGAGGTTATAAATCTGTCAAGGTTTACGCGTTCATACTGGATGCCCCGTATGGGTGAATGCCCCTGAGTGTAGGCAGTGTCCCACTTCCAGCGGCAGTCAACCAAGTGCTCCTCATCTCGCTCTGTCAGCAGCTCTTGCAGGCCTGCAGCAACTTCTCTTACATGTGTAGCATCACTCACTTGTTCCACAACCCTCAGCAATCTTCCAGGTACTTTAGAGGGAGAGTGTTTTCTCATTGATTCCAGCATCGCCTTGATTTCAGGAAAGAGGTGGCGTAAGAGACACCTATCTTTAGAACTCTGCACCTGGTCAGCATTCAGTAACATCACTAAGCACAGCACTACTGTCCGCTCAGCCTCCCCTGAAGTTATGCAGCTGGGATCCCTGAATGCATCCAGGAGGACATTGAACCTTCCATGAACACCACACAAGACTTCTGATAGATAACAGAGATGAGATCTGAAATAGTATACAGCTGCATTTGTATCCTTTGGTCTATACTCCTGTATAATAGAAAATGTGTCTTTCAGTTCTTTGTAATGGTCCTTGCGTCTGAACAAAAATTCCCAGTAATGAAGGAGAGCAATGTAACTCTTTGGAAGGCTGAGAGTAATGTTCTTGGAGAGACGCATCAGGACAGCACAACAGAGAATATACTGGAATTCCAACAACATCACCGTATTTCCTATGCTCGGAATCAGGTATCTTGTGCATTTCTTGATCAGCACATTCATGAAACGGAAAAAAAATCTTTTACAGTTTTCTGGATTCTTGTGAACATAGAATTGCTCAAGTGAATTTTCAAGAAGTCGAATGAAGCACAAGTGTGTTCTTCCTGCATTTTCAGCATTTTTGTCAGGCAGCAACATACCATGTCTGCCCTCTATTCTTTCTCCCTGGCCTTTATTCTTTGGGGAACTTTTTGCCTGTGCCAAAGCAAACTTTAGCTCTTTGTTATAATCATCCTCTTCTTTAAAAAGAAGTTTTTCAAATTCTTCAGGATATCCTGAAGATAAGATAAGTACTTTCATGGCACTTAGCCACAAATCAGTTGATTCTCTTCTGGCTGCAGTGTCTTCATTATTAAACTTAAATGTGATGTACTTCTTCAACATCTCTCTGCAAGGTTTGGAAATAATACTACTGAATTGCAATATTTCTTTGCACGCCTTTGGGTTCTCAGACAGTATTCTCAAATGAAAATGATTAGGAAAAAACATTCCTAGGAGGGATTTACATGATGCATATTTGTCAGAAGTCAAAAGGTCCTCAAAGCTTTTGCACTGATTCAGTAGCTCTTTAGGGAAAGTGCACGTGGCTTCCAACAACAGTCCATTTATTGCCACCAGATGCATTTTACACTGAAATATTGTCTTTGCTTCATGGCGCAACAAGGGCCTGTGGTAACCCTCACAGGTTTCTTCACAGTCCAATCCGACAATGAACTTCATACAAATATCAGGGTACTTCCTGTTCAGTAACTCACGGATGATAAAGCACAACCTGCTTAACAAGTGCTGCTTCAAAGCTGATTTTACTTTCTCTGTGCTTACTGAGAAATCACCTTTTGCCTTCCTCTCTTTTAGACTTGGCTTGTCTAACAAAAACTTGAGAATGGGTTCAGCTTCATTTTGAGACACCTGGCAACTGTCACCTGTTGGGACAATCCCAAAATAGGCAAAGCATAACTTCACCATATCTTTCTCTGCATTGGTGGCTGCTTTCTTCAGACCTCTAACAAGACTCAGAAGAGCCACTAAGCCACGCGTTGCCATGAAGAGGATGTTCTGGCTAGAAGTGCTGCAGCGACATAATGCAAAGAGAGCTTCAACTGCACCAGCAGAATGATTCAGAGATAGGAACTGACAGTATGCGTTGCTCAGCTTCATGAAGTCTCCTTTCAGAGCTCCCTGCAAAAACACAGCCTCAGCAATGCCAGACTTCTGCCTGGTTTGTTCACAGAGTTCGAGGGCTTCTCTTAGGATGCTCTCCACATTCTCCAGGTGTAATTCTGAACTGCGACTCAGCCTGGCACGCGCTTCAGCAAGCAAACACGATGCGCGAAACTCTTTTATAGCCGTGAGGTTGGCTGCTTCAAGAGCAAACCCGTGTTGTTTCATTAATTTTGCAGCCTCCTCCTGGCGATCCTTCCTTTTCAGTAAGTCTGCTGTTTGGTGCAAGCATCCACGAGACTTCAGAAACTCAAGCTGATCCTCTATATCAAGTTTTGAGAGGACTTGCATCATGTCCTCAGTCCTGTTCATACTCAGGTACTTTGCAGCTGCTTCCAAATACAACTGATTTGCTGTACAGGAGAGTTTGGAAACCGTCTGTCCTTTTGCATTCAACATATCTTCATATCTGAAATAATAGATACATCAATTTACTACCACAGATGACAAATCTAGACAAAAAAAAGCACTTCAATTAAAAAAACCCCACTAAACAAATAGTTGCCCCTAGAAGCCCTTCCTTCCAAAAGGCCGACTGTCTCATGTGATATGCCTGTCAGGCAAAAGAGGATCACATCATCTTAAAAGATCTACAGAAAGAAATTAATTACAACATGAGGCTGTCAGAATCAAGATTATTAAAACTTCTGGTACAAACAAGATCACAAGGTTTACAGCACTAGTGAAGTATTCTCCACACTGTCAAATCAATGCACAAATTATTTTAACACATTTTATCAGTGTTAATCTTCCATTTATAAATAAATATGAATTTCAGTGAATTCTCCATGGGGCAATATATACAATATTGTGCAAAATTTACATAAACTTGTCAGTTTAGAGAGAATTCTTTCAAGTCTGTTGTACCTATCTGCATATACTTTGGCTTTATTGAGTGTCTGAGCAAAACGCCTCATTTCATCTTTCATAACATGCACTTTAGAATATTCAGTAATTCATTATTAATGGCTGAAGTAAAATTATTAAGGTATCCCCTAAGCCAGTTTTGTGAAATATTCTGTCCTGCATGCTGAGAATGAGTAATTTTTTCCTCCTGCGTGAGTAAATTATTGTTAGCTTTTTGTTATCATCTTTCTCATCATAAACATGGGAGTGCAGATTATTTGTGTCTATGCTGATAAATTTGCATGAAAGGTTTGGGGGGCTGATTCAAAAACTTGTTAGTTGGTAAAGTGATTTTAATGCTTGAACTTTTTGGTAAAACCATCTTTACATACTAAAGAAGCTTTAATCATTCAAAAAAGCAGTTACCATTACTGAAGGTACATCACAAAGGATTTATGTAAAACAAAGTCAGCACACAAAACCCTTCTGAAAATTTTTCAGTGAACCAGCTGCATTATATGGAATTTGGAAATGGAAAATTGAATTATATTCCAATACCATCTTGCAAGACATACCTTTCAACGGCCTTTGCTGCTTCTTCATAGAGTTCTTCCTGACAATACATTTTAATGGCCAGATCAAACTCCTCAATTAGTTCATAACATTCAGATGCTTCTTTGTAGCACTGGCTTTTCTGATAGTAAACTGCAGCATCTTTCATCTGCAATGCAGAAGTCAGTAATGAAACTGAAGTGCTGTAAACAGTCAAAACTACATGAATAGAATAAACCTTGTAATTCTATCATGTGTCTCATAAAGAAATACACTTTAATAAAATGTAATTAAAGTATCTGAATGGAATCAAATACATATTAAAGTAACCATCACTAAACCTGAAGAGATTGTTTAAAAAAACTTCAAAATATTTGTGTCTGAAAAACTAGAGTGTAAATGAAAGGTATTACACAGGATTTTCAAAATAATTCTATCTACCCAGCTCTGCCTGCTGTTAGAAAACACCACATATGCTTCTGTTGATTTACAAATTTCTCAGAATGGATAGTACTAAATTAAAACAGTTATGATGCAGAATGAGAACCCCAACCTTGTACCTTAAACTTCAAATATTTGGGAACATTTATTTTACATTCTTTTAGTGGAAATACACTGCAAATAAAAAATATTACATATTGTTAACACACTAACTTCCAAGTTTTAAGATTCCATTTAGACGGCTGTAACCAGTGAAGTTTCACTATCATCAGAGTACTGAATGAAGCAACAGCTTAAGTTTCATGACACCAGTCATTCCCTAACTTTTGACTGCAACTGCCTGATGATGACATTTGAGGAAAGCCACAAAAATAAAGCCAGCCTATGTAATTGCATCATTCTCCACTTCATTCCTCTTCTGCCTATTCTCTGACAAATGATTCTTTTTGAACAGCCTAGCTTAAAGAGTTTGTTTAGTTCAGGTATTACCATGACACAAAGAGATACTACTACTTCTGAGTAATTTGAGAAGAAAAAAAGCTGTAGGAAAAGGAAAGTGATAAGGTGAGGATTTAATACCTTTCCTAATTTTTTACACAGTTCTGCACAAAGACGAAACTCCTTTGATTGAATCAGACATTTTAGTGATAGTTTTGGTTCTCCACATTCCAAGTAAGTTTTAGCCAATGTCATATATTCCATCTGTTTTTCCCTGTAAAAAGAGAGAAAATTACCACTAACATCCAAATTAAGTTTAGGGTCATGTGATCTATCACTGAATCCAACCAACACTGACATCACACATTACTCTTCATACACTATCTGATGAGTTATGATCTTACAATTAATTATATTTTGGGCTGACACTGTTCTGTCCAGAAATCTGTTCCAAAATATGACTGCTCTAACAGTCAAAAGACTCTTTTGAGGTTTTTTTAAGTAATGTATAGTACTGTGATTTTGTACTGCTTCCCTTTTCTTAACTTGTTCTCTCCTTTGTGCTGTTTAGCACCAATATCATTAGAGACACAATCAAATGTGTTTTCAGCCTTTGTTTTGTATAACTAAAAATCCCAGCCTTCCTGGTATCACTGCAGCATGATCTAGACTGAATTCACGATTCTCACACCTGAGAACCAGAACTGTACAGGGCATTTCATATGAAAATCTTACTTAAGCTTTTTACACCAGCATTAATACCGCTATAAAAAAAAAAAAATCAACTTTGGAAGCTTCATTATTACATATGTTCTGTCAACGTATCCTAATACACCCAATTTCTTCTCAAATTTTATGCAATTGACAAGCACCCCAGCACACAGTGAACTGACAAAAAGTTTTATCAGTTCCATCAACAATTTCTCTACAATCATGACATTTTATAAGCATCCTTATACTTTTAACCCAGGCCACTAATATAAAACAGGTAATTAAAGAAGATAAAATCCCGAGTAACTCCAGTAACAGCATTGCTTCAGACCTTCCCTCTTCTCCCTTGTGTGCTAGCTTCCTCTGGTCTAGTCATTCCTTTCCCCTTCTGCTGCCATTGCTAGCTTCTAGTCTCCCCAGCATGAACAGGAACTGATTCACTTAGGTCTAGATCTTTCTCCATAAAGTTTTTTCTTGTCTTATTTGAGATGAATCCCAAAGAGTTTCCAAGCCTCTTCAGGAAACTGCAAACTCTTTCCCCTGTCAAACTCTTGAGCTATTTTACTCAGCTGAAATCATGAACTAAATGATTCATCTTAAAATCTGTTCCTTTAAAACTGTCCTTTGGTTCAGATCTAGTTCTGCTTGTTTAGTTTAAATTGACTGTAACACTAATTTTACCCCAAAGCTCACTTTTTGCGAGCAGCTTTTCTTCCCCAATGTACACCACCATTCCTTCGTCGAGTGAATATGCAGGGGGATTAACCGAAGTTGAGCACTGCTGATGGCATATGCTCCTCTAGCTATATCTAAGGATATAAAGCCTCCTGACGTAATGCAAATCCTGTTGCTTTTCTCTCACACAACCAGTAAGCCCTTGCAAGGGCCACATTTCCATTTGGACAGCTCTTCCACTACTCCCCAAAGGGAGCAGTGCCCCGGATCCTACTGTGCTAGACCTTCCAATTTCTTAAATCTCTTTTTCCACCCACAAACACGTAAAGACACCCCTCCTGCACTGTTCTCCGACATCTCCAGTCCGGTCCCACAGCTGTGGTGTGAGTCTCACCCTCTGCAGCCCCGAGGGGTCTGGCACCACAGAGTGGCACTCGCTCGGCTGCACTGACGCTTACCTTGGGCTGCTTTTCTTCGCGCGCACTTTGAGAACAGCATCGTGCGTCAGGGCCAGTTTTGACTTCTCAGCTGCTCCTCCCTTTTGGTAACATTTGGCGGCCACCTGGGGTGAAATCACACACAGCACTCACAGATGTGCATCCAGCCCATGATTTACCACGTAAAAGCAATACTTAATTTTACAGTCACTGTAAAGGAAAGCAGAAAGACTGGCAGGGTGCCTGGAAAAGGAAAAGGTAAAACATTGTGGTCTATTTTTAGGACAAAAAAGAAAAGCTTTAAAGTCAGTCCACACGCAACTAACAAAATTAGAATATTAATTACAATATTGTACATGGAAGTAGTGAATGCAGAATTCCTGGTAGGCTGATAGAACGAATAGCATATGCAATTTGAATGACAGCCTAAACCATTAATTGGTAAGTCACCAGGCACCTACCACTTATTAATAAAAGTGAGGAAACAATGTGTGCAAAGTGAAATCGAAAAGCAAGGAACATCTACACAATGCTTTTATCATACTGGGCTCTGTCTGTGACAACTAAACAGAAACACCAGGAGTTACCATGCTCCCAGCAAGGTTTGCTTCATTATCACCCCGCTTATCCTGCAACACCATGATTTCTTTATTCTATCCATTATTTTACGGTTGCTTCTGTTTGGAAATTGCACATTGCAAGCCACTCTTAGAACTGCCAAAGTTGCCAGATAATGTCTTCTTAGCGTAGCATTGACTAGCAATTAGGGTTATAAAGAAAACAGATTAGCAGATAATATAGCTAATGCATTTCAGATTTCAAGATTAATTTTTTTTAGCTGAGTGGGTTTTTTATCTAAACTCTTTTCTGTCCATTTAGGAAATTGCCTTTCTTTTCAAGGGGAGATAAAGACTGTATAGCAGCAACTGATTATTTTGGGGTTTTGCCTTGTTATAAATACCTATTTTACCTTCAAAGAATTATATGTTGTTACCAGCAAAATGCAGAAGCTTTTGCTCTGCCATGATTGTGGCGCTAGGGGCCACAATAAGGATGCATGGACAGGAGAGATGTCAGAAGAGGAAAAGCCGAAGAGGAAGAAGTATCTTTATTGCTACTTTACAATATTTATAGATTTCTTATAACTATAGATGATTGGAAGGTGAGGTTAACACCTTCTCCGTCACATTGGATGGACCAAGAGTCCATCAACTTTTGTCCATCATGCAAAAGGAACGTAAACATAAGAAAGCAGTTACAATAATAGCTTCACAACACAAGAAAGCAGTTACAGTAACAACAGGTGTTATTTAGATGAACTGTGAAAATCGTGAAACTCTGACTCCAAAATATGCAAACAATCAGAAAGGCTGAAAACCAGGGCAACATCATGATCAAAAAAGTATCCAAAGTTTTATTTCACAGAATCACAGAACATCTCAAATTAAAAGGGACTTATAAGGATCATAGAGGCCAACTTACTGCTCCCTGCCAGACTACCTAAAACAAACCCATATGACTAAGAGTGTCATCTAGATGCTTCTTGAACTCTGAACTCATGGCTAAATAACGTGACCACTTTCCTGGGATGTCTGTGGCACACCAATTTCTCAGTGAAGAGCCCTCTTCTATGTCCAATCTGATCTTTGTCTGATGCAACTTCATTCCATTTCCTTATGTCCTATCACTGGTCACCAAAGAGAGGAGATCAGGACCTCCTCCTCCTCTAACACTCCCCTTGAGGAAGTTGTAGACTGTGATGAGGTTACTCCTCACCCACCTCTTCTCCAAGCTGAACAAGCCAAGTGACTTCAGCTGCTCTTCTTAAGAAGTGTCCTCTAGAGCTGCCCATGGCAATGGCAGTGGGGCTAGAAGTAGATTATTCTTGACATCTCTTCAAAACCAAACCATTGTATGATCCTATGACTTTTCACCATCTTGGTCACCTTCCTCTGGACACACTCTAATAGTCTGATGCCCTTCTTATATTGTGGTGCCCAAAACTGCACAAAGTACTCAAGGTGAGTCTGTACCAGCACAGAGCAGAGCAGGACAATCACGTCCTTTGACTGGCTCACAACACTGTATTTGATGCACCCAGGACATCGTTAGCCTTTTAGACAGTCGGGGTACACTGCTGGCTCTTATTCAACTTGCCATCAACCCAAATTCCCAGATCTCATTTCATGGGGCTGCTCTCCAGCCTCTCATTCCCTAATTTGAATGTATAACCAGGATTACTCCATCCTAGCAGCAGAACCTGGCACTTGCCCTTGTTAAACTTCATACGGCTGGTGATAGCTCACTAGTTTGTCAAGGTCTCTCTGCAGGGCCTCTCTACCCTCAAGGGCATCAACAGCTCCTCCCAACTTCGTGTCCTCCTAATTTAGTATTGTTGGCAAACATATTTCATGTACACTCCATTCCTGTGTCCAATTCATTTATAAAAACATTAAACAGCACTAGCCCTTAAATTGAGCACTGGGGAATCCAACTAGTGACTGGCCACCAGCTTGATAACCCCATTTATTATAACTCTTTGAGCCTGACTTGTCGACCAGTTTCTCACCTAACATATTATGGACTTGTCTGAACATTTCATCCAGAATTAAGAGACTGTGAGAGAAACTATCAAAATCTTTGCTAAAACCAAAATATACCACATCTACTGGCTTCTCTTGGTCAACTAGATGAGTGACCTTGTCATAAAAGGAAATGAAGTTGGTTAAGTAGGACTTTCCCATAGTGAACCCTATGTTGCCTATGACTATGAACCTAGCGCTCCCTATGACTAATGAATGCATTGTCTCTCAAGTGTTATTTTCAGTAACTCCCAGAATAACCTTCTCCATAATTTTACCAGGCACCAAAGTGATACTGAAAGACCTGTAATTACTCGGGTCTTCCTTCTTACCCTTCTTGAAAACTGGGACATTTGCCAGCCTCCCCAATTGATTGGGACCTCTCCAGACTCCCAAGATCTTTGAAAAATAATGGAAAGGGGCCCCACAATAAAATGGGCCAGCTCATTCAGTACCTGGAATGAATCCCCTGAAGCCCAATAGATTTATGTGCATACAGCTGCAGCAGCAAGTCTCAAACTAGTGCAGAGTCAGCTGGGAGTCCATCATCACCCAAGTCACAATCTTCCAGCACATCATCAGTGTTAAAGACAGAGCTGAAGAAGGCATTAAATGTCTCTGCTTTGCCTATGTCCCTATTTGTGAGGTAAATGACCTCATCAAGTAATGGATCAATGTTATGTCGAATCCTCTTATTGCTGGTTATGTGTTTTAAAATGACCTTTTTGTTGTCCTTCACAGTGCTGGAGAGCTTGAACTCTACTCAAGCTTTGGCCACACAAATTTTCTCCCTGACAAACAGCATCTCTGTTGTTCTCCTGTGTCGCCTCCCCTTGCTTCCAAAGTCCATACACTTTCCCTTTTCCCCTAAGTTCAAGAAGAAGATTCCTGTTCAGCCAAGCCAGGCTCTGCCCCACTTGCTTGACTTCTGACACTCTGGACTTTCCCACTTCTGCACTCTTCAGAGATGGCCCTTAAAAGGTGCCTAGCATTCATGAATTCCCAAAGGACCTTAATAATTAGCTCCTTCCGCAGCCCAAGTCTATTCTCCCCATATCCAGGGTCAAAGGTTTCCAGGACTTTTTCTTCTATAGACAACAATTTGAAACTCAGTTACTTTGTAGCCACTGTGACCAAGACAGACACAAGTCACCACTTTACTCACAAGTGCCTATCTCTTTACAAACAACAAAAATAGGACGTCACCCTCTCTTAGTCAGCTCCCTTAGGACCTGCACCCAGAAGTTGTCTTCAACATGCTCCAGAAATTTCCTGGACCTATTTGTGTCCACTGTATGATTCTCCCAGTTAATGTCCGGGAAGTTAAAATCACTCATAAGGACAAGAGCATTTGATCTAGAGATATCCCTTATCCCCCTGTAGTATATTTAATTGATGTTGTTGTCCTGGCTGAGTTTGCTTCCATCCCATTAACTGTCATCCCATATCTGGACTGTATTAACTAGGAAACTAGGAAACCAAAGACTGTAAAATCTCTATGTTCTTTAAACAGAAAGGGAGTGAAACCATCATTTTACTACCCAAATTAATACACTTCCAAAAATGCTTTCATTTTCCTACAATATGTGCAATGGTACTATCAAGAACATGGTTTAGATTCACACATTTCAGTCAGTTCTGATTGTTACTAATAATTGTTTTTCCAATTGCCTTTCCTATGTGTGCATTAAAATGTTTTTCCCTCATGGGACTGAAAATTTCTGGGCAGTGAATTTAAGATTACAAACAATAGGCTTCCTCTCCCTGCTCACTTCTTGTAAGTCATTTACAAGTAGACATTTACACAGCTGCAAACCACAAACTAAGACAATCTGCTACAGAGCAACTGAAGGTTTACAGATGATTTTATGTATACAGAGGAAAAAAAGGTTTCAGAATAAGCAAGAATCCTTATTTCAGATAAACATATGTTCTTACCTCCCAGAACTGGTGTTTGGCATAGTAGTCTCCCTGTGCAATCCATTCTTCTGGAGTTGAAGTTTTAGCAAACATGCTGTCATCTAAGTCTACAAGGGCAGGGGCAACCATTTTATGTTAGAATGGATAAACCACAAAAACCATTTATCATGTACCAAAACTAAGCATTATCTCACAATGTTCCAAGCTCTATGATTTGTGCTTACACCAGTAATGGCAACTATGAGTCAAGTGTGTTAATACTGTTGTGTGAAGCTACCAGTGAGAACACAAAAAACCCCAGAGTCCAGCTGGAGACTGGGCTACTAAGTGGCTGAAACTGCATTAACACAGCAGAAAATCTGACTACAAATTGACCACTTTAAGCTGTAAATATCTGCAGCCATCAGGGTCCATTGAGCTCTCTCCACAGTAACTGGCTGGCCAGCGACTTGATCTCCCTTTGCATAGGAACAGCTCTTGAGGTCACCCCTCAAGGCTGAGAGATCCCTTACCCAACACCGGATATGAATGGGCTTTTTTGCATCTGTGTAACATTTAAGATAGGTATAGCAGGCTTATGTAAAAAGTAGACTATTGACCACCAATCCATCTGTACTTAATGAATATTTTACATATCTGAATTTACTGGTTAGAACTCAATAAACTAATTACATCTGATCTGTCTGAGGGATCACTGACTCTTCTCCTGTGACAGCAAGAAAACTTAAACTAGTGAATTAGCAATAAAGTTATACTTTAACAGATACAACTGATCTTCAGAGACAAAAGAATTCAGACCCACTGAAATAAGTGGAAATTTGCAAGAGTAGTTATCAATGCATACTGTTACACAGACCAAGGAATTTAACCTTCTTTATTACACAGCCTAAAAGCAAGAAAGCATAAGTAGGCTGTCCAGTTTGACAGTCTTTTAAGAAGGTTTTAGGACAACTTTACCTTTCTTTTCATCTGTTTTGACAACCTTAACAAATTTTCTTTTGATGAAATACTTAAAAGCTGGAGCCCGTTTATCACGGTCTTCATCAAAGATCCAAAGATTGACTCTGGCTCTTGTAATTGCAGTATACAATTGCTTGAGTTCTCCATTCAGCATCTGAAGCAGAACAAAAAAATTAAATAAAATAAATGAAATGCCAGATGAGCTAAATTGTTAGAAAGAAACATACTTTGCAGTTTACCTTGTAAGAAAACAGAATGAATAACAAGAATGAATAACAAGTAAGAAAGTGCTTTTAAGTAAACCAGTCTAAATATGAAATATGGGATTTCAATTACATAAGCCATTGTCCAGCTAACTTACAAGCAATCACTGCTACAAATCAGCTGCAGGTATGACAGGCTATTTTCCTTCCAATCACTTGCTCATATAGTTATTAATTTACCATACAATCCTGACAATATCTGACTCACCAGATTCTAAGGAACTTCCTTAATTTCAAAGTAGTGACACCAATCAGAAACCAGACTACAGTAATAATAAACATTGACAAGCTGATTTGCTATTTGCTTTAACCACAGTTGTTCTGTAAATATACCCAAAAGTCTGACACAGGTTTTTGTTCCCTAATCAAATTACACTGGCAAATAATCTCTTATCTTTAAAATCAGTATAGTATTACATTATATTTTATTGATGTGATATGATATGATATGATATGATATGATACAAATGTGAACAACTATCAAAAAGATAGTTATTTTAGGGAAAGCAACCTTGATAAACATGGAACTACAGAATGAAAGGATTTAAGAAATTGTCCTACTTTTAAGATTTAAAAATTTAATTTGTCCTTCCTATTCCCAATGTTACGAAAAACTCACCTTGTACATTTCTACATTAAATGGAGTCCTTTCCTGCATACCAGTGGCATCCTCTAATGGCACTTCAATTAGCAAGTTGCTTCGCACTTGCACATCTGCATCAGGACTATAAGAAGAAATTATCTTCCATTCTTTGCTAGCCTGAAATACGAAGAGAATGAGGTTTACTTACATGTAGTAACCACTGCTGCCTACATATGTACAAGATAAGGTTGTATGTTGTGACCTTTTCATCCCTACAAGGGAAGAAGGCTTAGAGGAGAAGAGCGGCGGAAAAAATTATCTGAGGGAAGAATGTAAACACCAATCAGCAATTTTCATCAAGAAAGTTGAATTTCATCTCAACACAACCTTTGCTTGAAATACTTTTCTGTACCAGGTGTTTGTACCGCCAGGTATAAACAACTTTCCCTAAAAAAGCTAGTACAGAGTAACACCTTCCTG
>WEIT01038124.1:31929-52733 GCA_013389985.1 Dryoscopus gambensis
AAAGTTAATGTCAAATTTTGCCAATAACTCCGTTATTCTCTTAGTCTGTTTTGAAAATCCTCTCTGGAAGACAATATGCATCACTGTATTTCCATTCTCATCTTGTATATTTGGATTAAGATATGGAAAGTCAGATGGTCTTGAAGCAAAGAGGTCAAGTAGATAGTTGAGGATGTTTAAACCAGTGCCATCTGAAAGCAGGAGAACAAACAGAAAATAAACTAACTTCCTTTACAAGGCTGCATTGTATGCCAACAATTTTCAATACTTTTTTTTCTGCTGCTACTAAATTAAAATCAATTTGTTTTAAAAAGAAAACCAAAATCTACATTTCATGTTTATAAAACATGCATACATGAAACAGCTCAAAACTGAGCTTTCCCATGATTCAGGGAAAACAATACAAAGGCAGCAAAGCTTTAGAAATCCCTAGTGCTGCAATTATTCCCACAGCATCAGTCAATTTCACTCCTTTTTTAACCGCCGGGTGCAGACAGATTTGTTCATTTTCCAACATCAGCCCTGACTGCTACCCAAGGGACACTGGTGACCTGTCATCCAGACAAGCAGCAGCTTGAGGTAGTGCTCTGGGGTAATTTGGTTCACTTTAATATGGCACCCAGAAGCAGTCTGCTGCAGATGACTTTGCTTTACTAAAATAACCTGCAGGAAATCCCAATTGCTACCTGATACTTGAGGTCCCTGGAGCAACTTCCTAAAAAATAAGATCAGCTGCCTCCCTGGTTGGGAAAAAAAATACATATCTATTTTACAGTATTCTGGATTTCATCCAAATAATATATGTGATTTAAATGAGACAATATATGTGAAACATTTCTTTTCTAGCTGTAAAATAGTGACATGCCAAAATCATTGTAAAAAAATTGCACATCAAAAAATTTACACAGTGAAAAATACTTAGGAGAACATATCGTCACGGGACTTCTTAATCTTTTGATTTTAAAATGACAACTGGCATTACCTATGCTTCTAATCTCACTAAAGCCATTCAATGAAATGTTTGTGCTTTAAAAATTAAGAAATTCAGTATTTTAAATTACTTTAATTCTTCAACTCAAAAATGCATTTTTTTTCTTAACTTAAAATAAAACCTAATTTGGAGGCTTACAGTTTATCCTAATTTTTACTATTTTTACATAAGCCCTACAGTTCTTTCACTAACTTCTCCCCTGAAGAAAACTTTGCTTGATTTACGACCGAACAAAAACTGGTGAACAGATTTCAGATGTCACTGCAGGACTTCCTTCAAAGTCTCCTGCCATTGCTCTAACTTTACCTTTGTTTCTTCCAACATACTTTCAGTTTGCTTCATTCCCACCTAGCACTCATTTTACAGGGTTTCAGAGAGGATCCTTCCTTGATTTCCCTGTGTCACGTGAGCTGCCATTACCTTTCCTCACAGTCCCACACACTGCAGCCACACAGAAGAACACATCAGCTTAACAAAGTGTATCCTCTGGCCTGCACACTTTGGGGGCTGAGGGAGACACAGCCAGACATCCTGATCCACTGTCTCTGCAGCAGCAGAAGTGGCAGGTGAGGAATGGGGATGTTTTCAACAGCAAAAGCCTTACCTTTATTATTTAAACAGATGAAAACTGCAGCATGCAAAGGAGTATCTCCTTGTGCAATGGAGAGGTTTCGAGGGTCTGCGCCTTTGGTCAGCAGCAAATATACCAGTTCAAAATAATTCTTTCTCAGGCATATTTTCAGTGGTATTTCAGAGCTGGTTCCAATCCCATCTGGCAGAGCTGGTGTGAAGGACAGGAAAATATCAGGGCTTAAATCTGATAACTACAATCTGCTAACTACAGACAGTTCTGAACAGATGCAGTCAGATGCTGATTGCCAGGCAGGTGCCAGGGGTTTTTTTGCTTTTTACATGTATCTGTTAAAACACCTTTTGACTAAGAAGATCTTCATCATTTCCCCTTGTCTCTCATTAAGCTGAGTAACCAGTCCTTCTGTTGTGATAGGAAGACATAAAGGCCAGAACATATCTTTGCCAAGTCAGTCAGTCACCGACTGAAACAAGAAGCCTCCTTGCACCTCTTGCATTCAACAGGCTTAAACAGGACCCTGTGTCCATAATTTAGCTAACATCAAGCTATAAGATTAAATGAAATATGCCAGGGTGATCCCAGGAACAAGCTCATGCAAAACAAGAAGTACGATGATGTTTACACTAGTTAAAAAAAGAAAGACATCTGGTCATGCCTTTGAAATCAATGAAGTAGTCAGTTCCTTGTAGCATAACAGCAGACAACTCAAAGACTGTGCCTTACACTTTCTATCAGGACAAGATTGTGGCTGAAGACAGAGAAATTAAGGCCCAAAACAAACTACAGGTGCAGGACCAACAATAGTCCTTTTACCAACCCTAACAGACAAATTTAATTTGATAAACATCTTCCACCCATGTAGCCTTACTAGCTTCCCCATGTCCCACACAGCAGATGCAGCCAATGCACTGCATTCCAGCAAGCTGCTGCACTTACACAGAGCAACAAAAAAACCCATGTGTTGGTAGTTCTGAAGCCATCTTGCTCCCAACATGTCAAATAACATACTAGATCCCTTAAGCACATTAATATTGCTGGTTTTCACCTCCTCTTTCAAGCAAGCATCTTATGAGGTGCACTTGCGTATCCAATCTTTCACACTGTTGGATAATGTTGCCAATATCAACATCTGAAAGACTGCAGGCTTTGAAGAGTCCTCCACCTGATGGATTTTCCCCACTGGCTTTCCCTGTTAGGAGCAGCAAAACTTTATGCCACATTTGCTTCGCCAGCAACTGTTTTATGAAGCTGTTAGCACAGGCACTGGAGATGTTGCAAGAGATTTCTTCAGGGATTTCTGCAAGACAGTCAAGACCATGTAACTTACTTAAAGCCATATCATGAAATCCACCTCACTGTAAACAAACTTCAGAATAATTAACTCATTAAATTGAAAGTAAGGAACAGCAAAATGTATCTTTCCATCCTTATGCTGTCAGCCAACTAAGTTTGAACATTTTGATGCATCATGAATTTCTGTGCATATTCCATTGGTTCTAAGTGCAAAACACAACATTAAATATAATTAAAAGCACATTATTCCAGTCATAAAAGTTACAGAAACAGATACAAGAAGGAAGGGTAAAAGGGCAATAAGCGTATGTTAGCATCAAACACATTTTTCACAGCAATTAAGTTTTGTGAAAGGGAGAAATGGGAACTCACTGCACCTTTCACAGAAGACAGCCATTTCAGAAATCGCTTAACTGCATCTTCCTTCAATACATTTTTATTATGTGCTCCATTTTCACACCTGTAGAACTGGACAAACTGTTCCAGAACATCCTGGAGAGAATCTATATCAGCTGTGGCACTTTCATTCTCTCCTGTAAAACATTACAGAAATTGAAAATCCACTTCCTTGCCAGCATGTTTTCAGGGCAAGACTGTAATGCATTACATCCCAGGGCTCTAAGAAATGTGTAGTGGCAGATTAAAAACAGATGGCTGAAACTTTTCTGCCAATGCCAGTCCTGTGATGGATTTCTGACCCCAAATGAAATTTGATACTTTCATCAAATACACTCTTGTCCTGGTTTTGCCTGGGATAGAGTTATTTTTCTTCTTAGTAGATGATACAGTGCCATGCTTTGGATGTAGGATGAGGACACTGTTGATGTTTTGGTTGCTGCTGAGCAGTGCTTACCCTGAGACAAGCACTTCCCCATGTCCCATGCTCTGCCAGAGAGCAGGTGCACAAGAAGCTGGAAGGGACCACGGTCAGGACAGCTGACCCCAACTGGCCAAAGGGATATTCCATATCACAGAATGTCACGTTCAGTATGTAAACTATGGGGAATTGGCCATGAGGGGACCATTGCTGCTTGGGGACGGGTTGGGCATCGGCTAGTGGGATGTGAGCAATCATACAGTGCATCACATATGTTTCTTGGGTTTTATTCCTCTCTCTCCCTGCATTTCATAACTTTAATAATAACAGGAGTGATAGCAATTCACTTTATTTCAATTTTTAAACTGTTCTTATCTCAACCCACCATAGGAGGGAGGGGGAAGTGAGTGAGCAGCTGTTTAGTACTTAGTTGCCAGCTGAGGTCAAACCATGACTCTATTTACCGTAATTCACGAGGCTGAAAATTGTAATAGCTTCTGTATGCAGGCAGGAAAATGCTGCCTTGCAATTATGTCATTGTTCAGAATTTTTAGAGTAGATGACTAAACCCGGTAATGTTTGCAGCGTACACTTTTAATGGGCTTGTCTGATTCCTCAGTGCCACTTAAGAAATACAGCCATAAAAGAATTTGTCCTGTTAAAACTGAAAAACAAAACCAAAAATACACACCACACCAAAATGTTAACTGCAAATTTAAGAGATATTTATGCAATGGGAAATAGCAGATTTTAAACGATGTCCCAATAAATGCCCTTAAATAAACACCAAAAAACTTGGCTTGAATTTCCTAAGTGCTTTAAGGAATTTAGATACATGAAAGACCAAACAAAACAGTAGCTTTACCTCTTAGGACAAATAGAGAGACAAGGCTGGTCATATTTTTAGAGAAGGACTCAGATTGTTACCTGTAAAGCTGGGGCTTATTCTCCAGCCTCTCATTTGCTCTAAGCTTAGAAAACTCTTGCGGGCTGTGCATCACCAAAAAAACCCTAAAGCCAAAAAAAAAAAAAAAAACACACCAAAAAAAAACCCTGGCCACAGAAAACAGGTAGTGCAACCTGAAATGCTAACCAAAGCGATTATTACCACAGAGGTATTGGTGTTAACCTCCTAATGGAGAACCACTGGGCTAAAACCTTCCCCAGAGCAGAGATCTTCACCTTAAGAAAAAAAAACCTGTGGGAATTTATTTGCCAGGAGTCATAAGGTGCAAGCACAATGAAACCCAGTGGTTTACAATAAACTTACATGCAATACACACATGAAAACTGCAATGTAGCCTAAAAACTTTGCTTTATGCCAAGCTTGATCTGACCATCACTTGGGCAGCAGTTGCCTTCAAGCAAGGACAGAATGTTCACTACTGACTGGGAGGAGATCACAGTGACAGCTCATAGGGAAAGTTACATAAAACACACCCACTATTACTTACTTGAAATAAAAAAAAAATTATACCTAAAGGTTATAATTTTAGAACAGGAAAGCACACACTGCATGTAGTACCTGTCTGCTTCCCAGAGGAAGTGTGTTTCTCAATGTGCTTGCTGACTTCTTTTACAGCATCAAAGTTTTTGTTCTTTTTCAAGATATCTATGACATATCTTGACCGTGCATCTGGAACAGTGGGATCAACTCCAAAATTCAGGAGCATGATCACATCTTCTGTTTGTCCTAAAGAAATACATGAATAAAAATTAGAGGAAGAATAATTCACATTGTTCACGAGTTTTGTTCTGTTTTCCTTTTTATTCTTAATTACCCGGCACAATTTCTAGCATAATTTTAACTTTAAAAAAACCTAAATTTTTCCAGTGTCATAAGCTGACAGGGTGATGATCAGTCGCGGGTTGGACTTCAAGATCTTGGAGGCCTTTTCCAAGCTTAATGATTCTGTAATTCTATTCTATGATTTTATGGTTTAGAATATTTATAATATTCTATAAAGAATATTCTATAAATATGCTATAAAGAAATAAACTGATAGATACAAGTAAAGAGATATGTTTTCTAATAATATATACAATATAAAAATAAAAAGATACAAACTTTAATAAGCAAATAAATACATACTAAAACATATATTCTCTATATAAAAAATACCATATGTATATTACTAAATAAACTTGAAGCATCAACCCAAAAGTCTGGTGTTACCTTGGCATTGATGTTTGCTTCCTGTTGCCACCTCGTGGGCAGAGTAAGAAATACAAGGAAAAAAGCCAGGCTAACACGAATCCCACAGAAATTGTGAAGGAAAGCATTTTGCTTTCCTCCTCTGACAAGGCTGCTATCTAGGTCCTAAATTTTCACCTATTTAAACGAACAGGAGAGGCCTGAGAGCGAGTTATATCTTAGCTGGCCGGGACTTTTGTGATCCTTTAAAAATTTTGTAATGAACTATGTTTACTTAGTTAAGGAATGTTCAACAGTGTCATTTTAGCTGGTTTTAATTTAGATCTGTGTTGGCTGAGTGTCAGTAGAAAACCCTGAGAAATTACCTCACTGACCTGTAGAAAGGAAGTCTATGGACCCATACCCCTTAGAGAATCTATCAATAGCTGAAGAAGAAAATTCAATAAAGGATTGTTTACCGGTGTCATATTACTAGAGATGAATTAAATGCCATAGAACAAGGAAGGTATCTCGAGAGAGTTAAGGAGTTAAAGGCCTATACACCCAAGAAAACATGATTAATACTTTGAAGGTGCAGTAATGGAGCCAATTCATAGGCTTATACACCCCAGAAAACTTAATCAATAGTAATTGTCTAACCAGGACAGCAAATGTAATAAAGCACTGTACAGCCAGATAAAATTTGGGTTATCCATTAAACAAAGACAGATGAGATGTTCTGGTGGTAATTAAGAGGAACAAAACACCTATACCATGATGCAATAAATTGGGCGGGTTTTGGGGAGTGTCTATTAAAAAAAAGTTGGATGTTACAGTGTACATAAATGACTGAAAATTGTGGTTTCCTTGAACATGTCCATGGCAAATAAATTCCCAATACGTTCCCAATTTTGACACGACATTGTTATAAGGAATGTTCGTCTCACCGCTTTTTGCTGTTAAGATTTAAAACTCTCTGTTTCAGGCCTCCAGGTGGTCTAATATGACTTTAAGGGGACATCAAAATTTAAAAGGTAACTTCTGTGATTCTAAAAACTGCAGCATACTTGTGAGAAAATCCTAACCGGCCAAACCAAAGAGCAAAGGAAATGGTCACACACCAGGCATACAAATTTAAAAAGGAATTCTTGAAATATTTAAGTATCAGTTGCCACTACAACTCTACATTCAGATACTTTCTCATTTTCTTCCTCAGCATGAAACAGTAAACACGAGGTTCTGAAACTTTCTTCTATTATAGATTTTTCCAAATGAAAACAAAACAAGACACACACACACACACACAGAGAGAAAAAAATTGTATTTACTCCGTTTCTGTGAATATTCACTGGAAGAGGCCACAATGTGCAGCAGGGTGTGTCCATCTCTGTCTTTCTGGTTGATCCTATCCTTCAGCTCTGGCCTCCAAGTCAGTAACCATCTGAAGAGATGGTTCTTCGCTGAAATGATAAAAAAACACACTTAAAGAAACAGGTCCAGGGTTTTTTTCCCTGTGGAGTGGCAAGATTCATACGTAACGGTGACTCATGACTCTATTACACACAAACTGTTGCTCCATACTGAGATGGCAGGAAGAAACACTGTACCTTTTTTAGAGCTGATATATTCAGGTTACAAAAGACCTGCATCAATCACACTTTTGCTTCAAACCTCAGAAAAGAACAATTATATTAGGTTTCCACCCCTATCAGGCATGGGTGATCAAAGAGAGTGTTTACAACATTTCTAAACGCATGCTTTATTGGCATGTGCAAGGTTATACCTAGATGATCTGACCCAAGTTGTTGGGACCTTTTTTTTTATTTAAAAAAGGTCTTGCTGTCAGTTCTCTGATAAAAGCCAGCATTGTTTTATTTTAGCTGCAGGTGTCACTCACTTGCTTTGATACACAGTCTGATAACAGCATGCAGAGGATACACTCCGATGGACTCAGCCTTTGCCCCAATGGAAATCAGCCACTTGACTAACTCTGCTACTTCCTGCAGCTTCTCACCACGACCGTACAACTCAGAAGTCTGGTAGCAAAGAGAACAATTAAAACACATTATTTTTAGGTACACAAAAAGCATTCCTTTTTTAATATTTTCCATATTTTCATGACAAGAATCAGCGGAAAAACAACCAAGCCATATTCACTGTAAAATGAAACTATTTATTTCATAGACTTTCATAGAATGGCTTGGGTTGTAAGGGACCTTAAACATCATCTAGTTTCAACATCCCTGCTGCAGGCAGGGACACCTTTCACTACACCAGGCTGCTCAGAACTCCATTCAACCTGCCTTCAAATATTTCCAGGGATGGGGCATCCACAACTTCTCTGGGCAGCCCGTTCCAGTGCTTCACCACCCTCTGAGTAAAGAATTTTTTCCCAATATCTAATCTAAACCTACTGTCTTTCAGTCTGAATTCATTCTCCCTTGTCCTGTCACCACATGCTCTCACAAAAAGTCTCTCACCAGCTTTCTTGTATGCTCCCTTCAGGTACTGGAAGGCTGCATCTAGGTTACCACAAAGCCTTCTCTTTCCCAGGCTGAACAACTGCAATTCTCTCAGCCTTTCCTCCTAGGAGAGGTGCTCCATTCCTCTGATCATCTTGGTGGCCTCTTCTAGACTCACTCCAACAAATTGATGTCAGGAATAGTGCAGCCAGCAGCATCAGGGCAGCGATGGTCCCTCTGTAGCTGGCACTGGTGAGGCCACACCACAAGTCCTGTGTTCTGTGCTGGGCCCCTCGCTCCTAGAAAGACACTGAGGTGCTGGAGCGTGTCCAGAGGAGGGCGATGGAGCTGGTGAAAGGTCTGGAGCACAAGTCTGACAACGTGAGGCTGAGGGAACTGGGATTGTTTAGCCTGAAGAAAAGGAGGCTCAGGAGAGACCTCACTGCTCCCTACAACTTCCTGAAAGGAGGCCATAGCCAGCTGGGGGTTGGTCTCTTTTACCACGCCCCAGGTGAAGGAAGGAGGAGAAATGGCTTTAAGTTGTGCCAGCAGAAGTTCAGATCAGACACTAGGAAAAAAATTTCACTGAAAGAGTGGTTAGGCATTGGAACAAGTTGCCCAGGGAGGTGGTGGAGTCACCATCTCTGGAAGTGTTCAGCAGGCATCTGGATGTGGCACTCGGGGTTTAGGGGAGATTATAGTGGTGCTGGGTTGATCTTGAAGGTCTCTTCCAACCTCGATGATCCTGGGATTCTGAGAAGGCACACAGCCTGAGCAGAAACCAGCTGAATTTAAAAAGTATGTTCTAGCAAGGACTTAATGACCATGAAGCACAGTCTACAAGGGATACAGCAATAAAGCGTACTCTGAAGGTGTGCAGCGGAAGCTCAGATGGAAACTGAGACAATATGCCAGAAGGATCAGGACATGAGGAGGTGGTCGGAAACAGTGTTCAGACAAAACTTCTCCATTTGTGCCAGTCATCTTTTTAAATAGCAGTCTTCACACATGCTTCCAACATTTACAAATAAATCTTTTTTTCTAATACCTCATGCCAAATTTTGACTGGCAAGAATTACTCTTTGAGCACAGTTATCAAATCGAAATACAACAGATTACAGGGAGAATGTAGCAGCAGCAGGGGAAGTTGGAGTTGTCAGAAAGCCACATTTTCTAACTTTCACAAAAGAGAATCAGTACTTAAGGATTTTTCATCTTGATTTTTTCAGCCTGCGATGTGTACAACAAACCCACTAGAACAGGTAAGACTAGTTGGGCCAATTCAACAAAAAAGGCTGTACTATTTTGTAAAGCCTGCCCACTTTTCTCTTCCTGTTAAATGAGGCATTTTTCTTTGCTTGCCCAGGAAGATACTTTGCTAAGACACTCTGCATGGATCTTCTGCTACGTTGCCATGCGTCACTGCCAGTGTGGAGTTACTCTGCCAGCATTGGCACACGACATCTGCCTAATGATGCCCACCCAAGACATGCTTCCATATCCATTCACTAATTCTTCTGCTATCTCTGAAAACAAGCCTGTGAAGAGGTGTGAATTTATTTCCTTTGCATTGCCCTCAGAATTATTCCTGCTCACTCTGTCAGGCACCTAACTGAAATACAACCATGGAAAAAGCACCCATTTTAAATTATTATGACAAAAGTACCACAAGCACTGTAACAGCCAAATGGCAAATTCTAGCATATTCCACCAATACGCCTTAAACCTTAACTCGCCAGCCAGTGAACACCAAGCAAAGGTCCTGTGTAGCCTACAGCTAACATCTTCCGAAGTTCCTGTCAGGGAAGAAACTGTAAGAAATACAGAAATTCTTTACTGTGAGGTTGGTAAGGCACTGGAACAGGTTGCCCAGAGAAGCTGTGGATGTCCCGTCCCTGGCAATGTTCAAAGCCAGGTTGGATGTGGCTCTGAGCAACCTGGTCTAGTGGAAGGTGTCCCTGCCCATGGTGGAACTTTAACATCCTTTCCAACCTGAATCATTCTAGGACTCCATGGTAAAGCCCAGTGGAATTCCTCAATTTCTCACAAGCATTGTGAGATGCGTTTAGAAAGCTGGTATGTCACTGCTTTGGAAACTGGCTGCTTCTGTGTTGCAGAGCTAATGAACTCCCAGCAGCTCCTGGCTCACAGAAAACCTCCAGCTACACCTTTTTAATACTAATACACCTTGGAAATACTAAATTTCATTCTGAAATATTACATTACATGAAGTTAAATTTTCAAATAAACAGATGATAAAGCATAGTCATAAAATGTCTATATATTATTTTGCATTTTATTTTTCTTGGTTCAAGATGGAAAATCTCTCACTAAAGTGATCAGGAAGAAAAGAAAGAGATACAAGGAAGAAATAAAAAACATTACTTTACCTCAAAGAGATTCTTCAGAGATACCTGGTTAACTCTTAGATCACGGGGCAACTCTTGCTTCTCAGACAACAACAACAGACAAGACTGAAAAAAAATCCCAAACATTAATGCTCTTATAAGCACACTTAAAACTTTGTTTTTCACAGATCTTGTAGGAAAGGCAACACAGGCTAACAATATTTTGTATCTTTTCGTAAGATTGCAACTGAATCTCCCTTTACAATTTTCAACTGAATTAATGTAATATACAGTGGAGTGTAGGAAGCTACAAGTGATGAAAGTTTCCTCAGAAATTAAAACCATGTAAAAATGTAAGGCCCTAAAAGATTCTCCAATACTTGGAATACTTTGCTTTAGGAATGGACCTTTACATTGGGTACAAGACTCCCCAGCTAACACCAACATCCCAAGCAGAGAGCAAGAAATGAATATTGTATCTTCTTCCACTTTCTTCCTTTTTCTCAGTTTCTCTAAAAGACTTGGCCTTGCTCCTTGAAAACCCACCAAGCTTCACCAGAGGACAAGGGAAGGACTAGGGATGCCATCTACCTGGACTTCTGTAAGGCCTTTGATACAGCCCCCCACAAGTCTTAGCTCTAAATTGGAGAGAGAAGGGTTCAATGAATGGACTGCTGGATGGATAAGGAACTGGCAGAATGGCTGCACCCAAGAGCTGTAGTCAATGGCTTACTGTCCAAGTGGAAACCAGTAATGAGTGGTGTCCCTCAAGTGCCTGTACTGGGACCACTACATTCATTACCTTCATCAATGACATTGCCAGCGGGATTGTGGGGTGCCCTCAATCACTCAGGAGGTTTGCAGATGGCACCAAGCTGAGTGATGCAGTTGATAATGCTCGAGGGAAAGGGATGCCATCCAGAGGGACTCTAACAGGCTTGAGGAACAGGCCCATGGGAACCCCAGGAAGTTCAACAAGGCCAAGTGCAAGGTCCTTCACCTGGGTCAGGGCAGTCCCCAGTATCAATATAGACTGGGGAAGAAGGACCTGATGGATAATGGTGGATGAAAAATAGGATAAAAGCCAGAAATGTGGCTTGCAGCCCAGAAAACAGTATCCTGAGCTGCATGAAAAGTAGCATGGTCACCAGGTCAAGGGAGGTGACTCTACCTCTCTACTCTGCTGAGACCAGCCTGGAATGTTACATCCAGCTCTGGGGTCCCCAGCATAGAAAAAACACAGACCTGTTGGAGTAAGTCCAGAGGAGGGCCACAAAAATCATTAGTGGGATGGAGCACCTTTCCTATGATGAAAGGCTGAGAAAGTTGGGGTTGGAGAAGGTTTCAGGGAAACCTTATTGCAATAAGGTCAATATAAAAAGGCGATTGAGAAAAAGGGCTTTTTAACAAGGCCTTTGTGACAGGACAAGAGGTAACAGTTTTAACCTGAGAGTATGTTTTCATTGGACATAAAGAAAAAATGGTTAATGATACAGGTGGTGAGGCACTGGGACAGGCTGCCCAGGGAAGCTCTGAATGCCCCATCCTTAACAGTGTTGAAGGTCAGGTTGGACAGGCCTTTAACAATCTGATCTAGTGACAGATGTCCCTGCCCACAGCAGGGGGCTTGGATGGGGAATGTGGGGCCGCAGTGAGTCCACAGCTCTAGTGTAGGTCCTCCACCGGCTGTGGTTACTGTCAGAACCCTGTTCCTTCATGGTGTCTCCACAGGCTGTGTAGCAGAATACTCTACCCTAAGTGGTGGTAAAACAGCTTGAACTTTACCTTATTTGCAAAAGTTATCAGTGATGGATAGAGAAGGAAGGGTCACATTGCTTATGGTGTTGAAGAATGCTGAGACCAGCCTGACCCATCAATCTCAAAGTAACATGTTCTGAGGATGTGAAAAACAATTTTTCCTGACAGAAACTGCTACCAGTGACAGCACAGCAAAGCTCCTGATAAAGGAACCAACAGGTGATAGTACTTATAACTTACCTAAAGCTGCTAAGCTGACACAGCCAGCCTAGAAACATATGACTGACATTCACTTTATACTATAAAAGCACAGTCACACTTTTTAAAGTCAGGATCTTCTAACATATCCCTTCCTGAAATGTGTGTGGAAACTCCTCCCTTGAGTGGAGATCCCCCTCAAGTTTACTCCTTGAGGCTGAGCAAAAGAGGTTTGCCCATGGCCACTGGCATGGGAGAGTAACATCGATCTCTACTTAACTATTTTGCTTTCTTTAATATCATTGCTTCAATATGTAGTACACTATACTAACTAACTGTTATAACTATCTATACTGTGTAGTAAATAATTCTGATTAAAGTATTTTAGTCTGTTCATTATCATTATCATTTTAAATAAGTTACTTATTTTATTCATATAGATAATTTGGTTTGCCATCCTTAATCCTCTGGGATAAAGTCGTACAGAGGCTCAATTACACGCATATAATCCTTTAAACATAAACCATTCACCAAGTCCAGGAGTAGGATTGGATCCAGCCATACCTAGACACCTCTCTGAGGAGTTTGGAAAGCAAGTGGGTCCTTTCTGAACCTTGTGACTCAACAGGAGAGTCTCCCTGATAAACCTCAACTGAAGCTTCCATTTTGCCTGTGACAGGCTGAAAAGGAGCCCCTTGCTCTGTGCCTGGAGCACCTCCTCCTTCTCCTTCTCTACCCCTGGGGCTCACAGGGCTGCTTCTCTCACTCTTTCCCCCTCACTCTCCCAGGCAGGGTTTGGCCCTTTTTAAAACACATTTTCTCTGAGACACCCCCACCTTGGCTGAGCCATGCCCTAGGATAGGGCTATCGGAGCCAGCTGGAAGCGACGCACTCCTCACAGGTGCCCTGCAGCCCCTGCTGCCAGCACCTCACCACCAACAACCCATACAGGTGTAACGGTGACAATGATCAATTTTTTCCACAGTTACTTGAGAGAGGATTAAAGTAAGTTCCACCTTCTGATTTTTCTAAATTATCTGGTTTTGTTCAACAACCATTTACTTCCACTGAGATGCTTCCTTATTTGTGGGTCTTTCACAGACAGTTTCAAAAATCCAGCTTGTCATACAGAAGGAAACATAAAAGGGGCCACAAATAAATTTGTATTTTTTCCCCTCTAATATGAATATTATTGAACTGAATATAGTGCCACTCTAGGTGGCACCATAACTATAAAAGAGACAGCAGGCAGCAGCAAGAGACAAGCAGGATTTCAAGTCCATCATATCCCTTTTAGAAACGAATTTCAGAAATTATTTATCATGAAAAGCATTTTTGAAGTCTTAAAAATCAAGACATTTGAACCAAGCAGCAATATATATTCAGAGTTTTGGCTTTTAAAGGTAACATGAGCTTATGCTGAAGTGGTAAGACATGTGTGCCCAGCATGCAGTGGGATGTGACACAGTGACACAGTGACACACTTACCCGCCACTTCCCTTTCTGGGCCAGCCTTTCTATCACTGCTTGCCAAATCAGTGCATCGAAACTTGCCCTGAAAATGTAATCATATGCAGGGTGGAAAGTTTGTGGCAAGATTCGTTCATCTGCAAGAATAAGCAATAGAGAAAACTATTTGGTATACACAGCACTTCAAAGGTTGGAGTCTCCAACTAAATTCATTGCACAGTGATAATTTCAGCACTGATTAATAGAGGAGGAGTAGAGGAGGAGAGACTGAAGAGAAGGCAGGGAGACATAGGGTGGACATTGCTCAAAAAAACCCACACAGTGACACAGGAAGGCCACGTTTCCTCTTTGCATTGCTGTCCATTACTAGCTGAGGGAAAGTCCTCCACACTGAAGTACACTGCGTTGTAAAAAAGTTTAAACTGCCTGTCCTCTAATTATTTTCAAATCGATGTAGCTAAAAGAAAAGCAGAGTGGTCTGGACAAAACACACTTAAAAGCCTCCAGGATCTGGAGCTCCAAATCTCCAATCTTGTCTCCCTGACTCTAAATTTTGACCTTTTCTAACTATTCCATAATTGACATGTTCCTGTGAGACCACTCACTCCCCTGCAGTGTTTTGAGATTGTTGGCATCTGCTGTATACAAACAGGACCGATATCCTCACCACATCCTTAATATATTCATAATCCTCAAACAGACCTGAGGCACTAAAGGATCAAAGGAATGATCTCACAAAGCACATGCTACTAAGTGTCGTCATCACTACTGAAAGGCTCTTAGAAATATTAAGCTCTTAATTTGAATTTACCATTGACACTTATGAAGATTCCTGCTATAAACTCAGCAATTTGAGTTCGATCTGCAGAAGGATTCAGGAGCACCAAACCTCTGTGGAACATAGAAACTGCCTCATAAGACTTTGATAACATGATTAATGAGTAGCCAGCTCTATAATAAGCCTGAAAAAAAAAGGAGAATAAAAAGATATTCGGAAAATATTCAGAGATATTTACTACAAAACAAAATGTTGTAATTTTTTTAAATTCTCACATTATGTTATAAAAATGACGTGTAGTACTATTTCTACAGCTTCTTATACACAGACCCCAAAAAAAAGTGCAATAAACTACTCTATTCTAATCCCCTGAAATTCACAATATGCTACTGATATTATCACAGATGCTAGAAGTGATAAATCCTGAAATACAAAGCTTGGAAAAATAACTACAGGATGAAAGACATACTTTCAGTAGGTGTATGTTAACCTCCTCTGAACAAGACTGGGTTTTTTTGTGTCACAAGGTCCAAAATATGTATTTATGTTTCCACATCGCTGCATTTTGCAGCATTTCCCGCAATGCATATATTCTTGCACCTGAATGTTTTTATATTCACCCCTGAATTAAGTTGTACCAGCTCAGAGTCACAGTGGAGTTAATTTGTTCAAATCAGGTAACTGGCATGCTGCAACACAGCACAAGTTAACTGCATATTTGGATGCAATTTTACCATATCTAAATCAAAAATGTTCTACTAAAGCTTCTGGGAGTCTTTAGTGGTTAGACCAGAAGACTGTTTATTGCACATAAAAGCCAATCCAAGAGTATGCCTCCATATCATAAGTACTGTACAATTCCTACTTATTCCTAACAGATGGCTATTTGAGTCAAGGTGCACTTAATCAATGTGTACTTAATCACAAGCTAAGTGTAATGTATTGTTCTGTTCACTGGAAATACAATATGACCTCGATCACCAAGTACCGCTCCCAGGAACTGGCGAATTATTAACATGTAGCCCTTGTTTGGGATATCAACAGTTACATTTCTTGAAAGCACTGGTACCTCTCTCATTGGGACCCAGAGAGAACCAGCATCTCCTGGTGAAAAAGAGAGCTGATTAATTTTATTAAATGTACTCTTACAGCCGTAAATCTGATGCTTACGTATAGAATCAACACCAGTTCTGGAATTTTATGCTGTATTTATTCATCATGCCCCAAAGCCAAAACACAATAAGATAATTACACTTTTATTAAAAAAACAGCAAGCATGGAAGGCATGCAAAAACCATCAGCTTAAGCATCTGTATACCTTAACATACTCCGGATCCCACTGTAAGCTTTGGCGGGCTAAAACCATCGAATCCTTCCATTTGCCCAGGCAGTACAGGGCAGTTGATTTGTTGCACAACAACACAGCTATGTCTCGGGAACACCTGAAGATATGGTTTTATCATTACTGTTTATTCACTTGAAAAAGGATCATGCTTTGTAGTTAGTGATACAAAAAAATGAAAAAATTGCACATATCACCCACCTAACAAAAACAGAGGTGAAAAATGTAGTTGTAGATAATAAAGATCATTTGAATATTGGCTATAAAATGTCTTAGAGACATCCTAATGATACCTTGGTGATACCCATAGTGATAACCTGGTCTTTTCTGAAGCAGAAAGCCAACCCACTGGAATAATAAAGTATGAGGATTTAGAAAGAGCTCAGACCACCTCAGTACACCTACATATGGCTCAGTGAAAGCCAGCAGCCGGGAATGGGGGAAAACAGACACATGAATTGAAGCTGTGGGATAGAACTCACCAATAAACAACCTCAACGCATTTTAGTTTATCATCACTTAGTGAAGCCAACAGAAAAAGCCACACTTAAAATAAATGAGTGGCTGGTGTTAAGTTAGGTTAACAGCAGTGTTAATATACAGTAGTAATGAATATTTAATAGTCAACATAACACTCAACTATTTAATCATTAATAACATTAGCAACTGATGTTAATTGATGAAAAGCACTTAACATCTGGAAAGACATGCCCAAAGGAATCTTCTGCTGAAAAATTATTTTTAACAAGCCTCAGAACGCTAAGAAAGACCAAATAACAAGAACAAAGTAACCTGCATGAATCATGTTATAGATAAACAAATGATTCATGTAACAACAGGCCAGGACACGGCAAAATCAGACCAGGATTAATACACAACATGTCAGCTAAGAAACAGAAGTAATTTAACAGAAACCAGTGCAGTTTATGGAAAATCAATTTGATCTTTAATTGCAATAATTTATATTTATATAAAAATATTCAGATTTAAGTCACTAATTAATCTACCACATATATGTAATGAACAGCGTAACTATAAAAAGATACAAGAAAATCAAGTGTTAGGCCAAAAAAACAGAGTTTTGTACAACTGTACATATTAACATATTTCAGGGTTGTCTTATGGTTTACATCTCATAATTCAAGTATACTTACGGGACCCATTGCATTAAATAACCAAGCACTTGTAGAGCTTCATCATAGTTTTTGATGGCCAAAGAGTAATTTCCATTTTTAAAATCCTGGTTCCCAGCTTGCCTCTTCAACTGTACATGTGTCATGGGATCCATGCTAAGGAAAGCCAAAAAAAAATTAGTAAGACAAAATCACTGACTTATGACACTTCTTTCTCTAAAATTGACTTAAATTTTCATCTTAGTTTTTGCATATTTGAGAAGGAGGACAGAAGAGCACATCTTCTTTGTTTGCTGCAGTTGGAATAGTAAAATAGAGCTCAGGTGACAGCCTCATCTTTGCTGTTGATGCCTCCTCAACTTCCCATCTACTTTTTAATAAACTTCAGCTAATCAGATCTACCACTGGTACGCATTTTTTTCAGTTCTTCTCCTCAGGTCTTAAACTGTATCTTTTAAATTAAGATTCCAAATTATTTCCATATGTGCACACAAATTCAATGCAGGAGGAAATATCTGAGAAAACAAACAGCATTTATATACTTAAGAAATACATGAAGCTATACATTTCAATTAATTAAAAACAAAACTCATTTACTTGCTTTTTATTTATGACTTTTTTGTCCAGGTCCTCCCTCTAGACACTCAACAATCCAATGTACACAAAATTGCTTAGATATCTAATTACTGTAAGAAGATATTGTAACATAGTATAGTAATAGCGGATGAGGCCCTTGAATCACACTTAAAAGAGTTATTAAAACGAAAATAGGAAGTGGCCAAAGAAAACAAAGCTTGAAGCCAGTATCAACCGTAACTTACTGAAAAACTCTTTCATCATTAAAATCGTAAAATCAGGGTCATTAAACAAAACTAATCACATGGTCAGGAAGGTAGACGAAAGAAATAAACACAAGAGGAAAACCAGCTACCTGTATGTTGAGAAACAGCACATTAGAAACAGACAGGAGAAATACCCAATGCTAAACTGTTGTGTAGAATCATTTTTCACAGACTGATTTTATGATTAAAAGCTGTTTCCATTACCTGTAAAAACCTGTATGAATCTCACAAATCTCAGTGCAATTAGGTAAGATTAATTCACCAAATAGGAATGCACAGATTTACTTATTATCCAGGTATTAACAGGCCTGGAACAAAACCCATAAAATCTGTACCCTTCTCAACCTGCTAACATAATGTCAAGGCTTAGTGTTGCAGGCAGCTAAACACCCCACAGACCTTAGCTCACTCCCCCACTCCCCGAGTGCGATCAGGGAGAGAATCAGGGAGAAAAAATAAAATTTGTGTCTTGAGATAAATACAGTTTAACAGGACAGAAAAGGAAAGGAAAATACTAATACTGATACTACTAATAATAAACTCAGAATATACAAAACAGTTAACGCACAGTGCAATTGCTCACTACCCGCTGACCAACGTCCAGCCAGTTCCTGAGGAGCGGCCCCTGGTTAGTTTTCCCTTCTAATTTGTATACACGACATTCTATGGTACGGAATATCCATTTGGCCAGTTCAGGTCAGCTGTCCTGGCTGTGTCCCCTCCCAGTTTCCTGTGCCCCCCTGCAGCTGACAGGGCAGCATCAGAAGCTGAAAAGTACTTTGACTTAGGGCAAACACGGCTCAGCAACTACTAAAACATCAGTGTGTTATCAACATTATCCTCATACTAAATCCAACACAGAGCTGTACCAGCTACTGAATAGAAAATTATCCCAGCTGAAAGCAGAACTAAAATATCTGCAAGATCTCTTGACAACAGAGCAAACCAGATATTTTTAAGTATATGAATTTACAGGCAAAGAAAGAAACATCACTGATGTATTTTCTCTGTAGTACTCCTCATAATGAGCCTGAAACGCTGAGAATCAGTGCTGTCTTGCAAGCACAGAGGTATGATGAGGCACACTATGGATGGTACTGTGCCTTCACATTCATCCAAGCACAAAAAGCACTTGTCAGGCTCATAAGTGCACTAAGCAGACAGGAGACCAGCAGCCCACAACTCCGAGGAGGCAACAGCAGAAGAACCAGGTGCAACCATAAAGTTCACATCCAAACTTCTTCAGACTGACTGGGAAATGACCTGTCAGAAGTCATCTTAATAAAACAAATAAACAGTCCGTGATAATGTCTGTAATCAAATCATCACCTTGCTAATTCCAGGCAAGCACCAAGAACAGATGAAATCCTGGCTAAAAATTAAACTGAAGAAAAAGAGATCCCATCTACATGGGGGAGATACAACAACCAGCCATGCTAGAGGACTAGTTTTTACATTTATCTCAGGCAAATTAAATCATCACTTTATTGAGCAATGTACATACAGTATACACTTTAAAAATACTACTTCTCCAGACAGCAAATCAAGTGTACTCATAACACATTCAGGACTCCTTTTACATTGCATGGTATGAGCATTATTAAGGTGAAAAAAAGGAAAAAATAGAGCAACAGAACAAAGGAAAAAAACAAGTGCTAAAAGATGGTTCTACCTCATCTTTTGTGTAATTCTTTCAGATTTCAATTCTTTATCATCAGAAAATTTGAGAAATTATTATCTCAACAATAATTTGTTGAATTGTTGAAATAATTCAACAATAATTTGTTGAACTGTTGAAACAGTTCAGCTACACAGAAGCTTCTTCAAGAAAGAATACATGTGAACCAGTGGTTTTCTAAATTAGAGCTGAATTTCAAGGTTTTTCTTTTTTTTAAGAAAGCTATGCTGCTACTTAGTGTGGTTTTTTCCTCCAGAATTATATTTTTATTTTACTTTTCTTTGGAATATACTAAAAGTACAAGTACAAATAAAAGATATTTACAAGACATTTAAAAGATTGTTTTTTCCACACTACAGCAGAAGCAGCAACAAAAGGACTTTCAAACGTGTCCTGTGCTGAGAAATTTTGGAACTGAACTCCCTGTTTCAGATCAGAAGGCAGCATTCCCTCCCCTTTCCAGGCAGCAGGAATTTTCACCAGGACACAAATTCTCATCCTTTTCCAGAAGTGGAGTTTCCCAGCCAAAACTTCAAACTGTAGATCATTTAAGTAACTGGAACGTCTGCTGCAGGCTGTAGCAACTATACCCATGTTTGCAGACCCAAGAGATGCACTGGGCATGCAAGTCTGACATCTAAGTTAATGATCCAAAAGAATTGCCGTGCAGACTAGCACAGCATGTCTTGCTATTGCCCAACATCTTCCTGCAGCATAAACAATTTTAACTCAAAACCAATGGACTAACTGACGGCCTATTATGTAAAGTCTATTGAGTATGAGGAGCACTAAACAAAACTGTTGTCTATTACTCTGCATTAACTGTTACAGGTAAAAGTCACAGCTCTATCTGGATATACCTATAAAAAGATTTTTGGGGGGTAAGTGCTGTGGGTTAACCCTGCTGGGTAGCTAAGTGCTTGAATCCCTCCACCCCCAGTGGGATGGGGAAAGAGAAAAGCAAGAAG
>WEIT01038127.1:0-18454 GCA_013389985.1 Dryoscopus gambensis
TCTCCTCTGAACAGTGCCCTAATTGCCAGCTTCAAGCTAACTTGAATAGGAAGCAGCATCCTTTTATCCAGTAGGAGTTCTGCCATTATGTACAAAAATGAAAGGTTTCTGTGAACATGTGGGAATGAGCAAACATGCCATTATAACCTAAGGGCTCTATGTGAGAGAGCAAGACTGTGATGTTGACATTGCTCAAGAGATTGTTTCTGTGTTTTGTGGAATGTAATGTAAAATACTTGAACACAACATCAAGCAAGTCTTGAAACATTCACCCCACTGGTCAGAGTCAGGCTCATCCATGTTCTCTCTTGTCTCAAAAATCTTTTGCTTCTTCCAGTAACTCACTAAGTGTTAAGCATTCAGCTCTTCTCTCTCCTGAAAAAGTTACAACCTCAGTGCTGTGGAGAGGACTCGAACACCATGAGGAAGACTCTAAAGTAAATGTCACCCTGGCCCAGGGATGTTCTGAGAGAAAAGATGAGTCTCTCCTTAGTTCTTGAAAGAAAGGACACAGAAGACCCTTTGGTGGAGGATTCAAGGCTATGTCTCCCAGAGGACAGATAGAATCTTCCTGGGATCCTGGACGCAGGCAAAAACCCTATAAAACAGTGATGTTTAAGGTACATTCCTGACAGTATTATTTCCTGGGGGTAATTGAGGATGTTTGCCTGGAGGCATCACTTCATCACTGGAGGCAAGGACTGAGATTCCTTCACTCTGGAGAAACTTATTAGACTTAGAATCGTGCCAGTGTCCCTCTGCACACAGACTCGGACTTTAGGAGCAAAAGCAATTGCCCAACCCACTGGTCTGTGTTCTAAACGGGCTGGTAGTACAGGCCATTACAATACCACAACTTAACTTTGCCTTTCATCCTTGCCAAGCTCAAGGAGCCTTTTGGTACAGACAGCTCTGTCACACTGTACAAAACATACTTTTGTCAGAAAAGAACACATGTGTCATGCTTTCCCTTGTAAACTCGTTAATCCCTCTAACCCAGCCCTGAAAATAAGCTCCTTACTAGTAATAAAGAAGTGCAAATTCAATGTGGAAGGTTATTTCTTCTTTTATCCTGCATGGGGGAAAAAAACCAAATAGTATGGTAAATATACCAGATAATATGGCAAATTTTCCAGGTGAGCCAATGGAAAAACCTGTCCTAGTCAAAAATTTGCTAAGAAGAAGAAGAAGAAGAAGAAGAAGAAGAAGAAGAAGAAGAAGAAGAAGAAGGGAGAAGAAGAGTTCTCTTAAATCTCTTTTAAAGAGATTGCCTAATATTAGGGGGAAATGTGGCAAAGTACACTCCAGAGTTGTTTGAGGGGTACTCTTAACATTCTTTTTTCTCAGGAAGGGGTTGATTGTGGTATCTTTCCAGTCTCAATGCTAGACATGAATAAGCTTCTCTGTGTGCCACATGTAGAAGAAAATACTTTACAGCTTCGAGATAGTTCCAAGCCTTATGCCAGAAAGCAAGTTTATCCAGCCAGGAATTGGGGACATACCAGGTTCATGTAAAGCCTTTTCTGGACCACCTCTCTTTAAAAAAAAAAATAAATAAACAGCCAACCAAAACCACAACAAGTCACCCCAGTTTTCACAGACAATTTATTTTTCACAGCCATAAAATTTGAGATGCAAAATTACATTTAACAAGGGCTGTATCAGCGCTGATGCTTTACTGACAAAATCCTGTAGAACTACAAGACAAAGTCTTGGTCTGGATGTAGAGCACATGCAAGTTTGAGTATATCTGAAACTCTTGAAAAATCAAGACTGTCCTTAAGACTGGCTGAACTGCCGCTCTTCTACTTCTCTGCAGCAGAAACCTAAAATACCAGCCATGAGATAGTTTTTCCACCTTCAAACTCTGTCTGGAACAAAGTTGTTGTTTCACTATTCTGAATTAAAAGGACAAGTTGCTGCAAAGACTCTAGGACAGCATTGAATGAGGGTGGCTTTTTACTGCACACACAAAGCCAAGAGCACTTTGCACAGATATAATGAGCAGGATAGTCAAAAATAGTACTCACAAAACCAGTCAACTCTTCAGCAATTTTTAAATTTGGAACAAATGTATGCATTATTTGAAAGGAACTAAAAGAAAAGAAATGGACTAAAAGTTCTCTCTTGAAATAATGAGCAACAAGTAGTGATATGCCAATAGTTTCTTTTTCAGAAGAAAGAAGAGCCAGGAGGTAGCATTTAACCTGTTTTCTCTCAAGCACCTTCCAAGTTTGTAGGGTACAATCCTGAAAACCAGTTGGTAGACCAGGGTGAAGTGAGAGCCTTTGGGGAACCAACAACACTCACAACCAGTTGATGTTACTGTATGCTCTATTTCATGGTTTAGAATTAATTGCAATTCAGGGATGGAAAAAAAATCCTGAAGCCTAAAGTGGTTTTGCAAATTCATAAGGAAGTATTTTTCTTTGAATAATAGTGTTATTATAAAGTTATGATCTTTCTCTTTTTTAAATGAACCCTTTATTTTCTTTCAAATTTCTGGTACTTGTGGCCAGGGGCTGTCTGGTGCTCTCATCTTGTGGGGAGTTGCTGGCTGGAAGCAGCATCGTTTCTGTAATTACCACTTTCACTGAAATAGTTCTGAGCACTCCAGAAATGCCTTCAAGTATTTGATCATATGCATTAAAAGTTGAAGGGACAGCTAATAGCTGATGGTTGTCCCTAAATGCTAGAAAAGGGTAAGCTCATTTGAAAACTTCTTTTTAAATATTTCAGTATGTCTCACATTTCCAAAACCAAGTGAGTTTGCTCTCTTGCCTGTGCATAAGACAGAACACTGCTGACCTTTACTGCTTTGTAAACACCGATGGTGAACCTCAGAAAAAGTGAGGTGAAGATTGGTACTCTAATTTCCACCATAAAAGGCTGCCTGTGGAGATCTCAATTTTTTTTTATACAAGACTGAATCTCTCCACCATTCTTCAGAGTCAACAGATAACCCCCTCCCAGTGGGACCCAGCCAACATCAGGGCTTTCCTCATAGACCCAAGGAGGTAGGAGTAGCTCCAAAGGGAGATTCAGGAGCCCCAAGATGAGTACCAAAGGCAGGTGGGTGTTTCCCCTGTTGAAGTCCTTTGGCAGCACGGGGCCCTGTGTCCCATCCAACCTCATCCCACTTTCAGGTCCAAACTAAGAATTAGCTTAACTCATCTGAGGCAAAACAAGGAGTTTAGAAGAACAAATACTTAGGTTTGTGTTGGCAATGGAGTCTCAAGGAAGACAGACAAACATCCAGACTTTGCATTTACAAGCTATAGTACCCAAAGAGAGACTGGATTGAATCACCTACCACATTATTGGGGTGTTATCTATGGCAAGGGTTGTGTCCACAATTTTTTATTCTTAAAAACTTCTTCTTTGGCCACATTATTACAGAAAGTGGCCAAAATTCAAGATTAGTAATCTTGCTGTTGGCTTCAACAGAAACAATATTTAATTTCCTTTTTCTTTTCACACTGAGCTGCATCCCAATCTGATTTCTGGCAAAAATACATTTCAAAGGAATTGTTTGTTCTGTGTCCCCTTGGATCACACTCACTGACCCCAGCTCTGCCCCATATTCCCTGAGATATGCCCAAGGACAGGGCAGGTCATTCTATGGCAGCACTGGAACTACCCACGTGCAGCTTGGCCAGAGGTGGACATCAGGCACTTCATCAGCTGGATGCTGTCACAGAAACCACGAAGACTGGATCTTATAGAATTGTTTAGGTTGGAAAATGCCTCTAAGATCACCAAGTCCAACTGCTCAGCCAGCACTGCCACGTCCATCACTAAACCGTGTTCCTGGGAGACACAAATTCTGGTTTCTCTTTCCTGCCCACATGCTGATTTTCATGAAGTCTGTATAAGCACAATTATCTTTGCTACTCCCATCTCTCCATCAGATTTGGTGGAAATAAGTTTAAGAGTTACTGAAAAGGCTAAACCGACAAGCAGGTACCAGCAGACACAATTCACACTTCCCTACAAAACCACACTAAATGGACATATTTGTAATTTACTGAACACCAGGAAAGAGCTGAGCCCTGCAAAACAGAGAGAAGAAACCACAGCAACCACCAAAGAGCTTCACACTTCTTTCTGGACTGCTCAGAACAGCCATTTCCCAGGGATGATTCAGGGGCTCAGGTCAGACCAGCACAGAACACAGCAGCAGAGACAGGAGGATCATGTGGTAATAGTGAAAAAACTAAAGATTCAAAGTCCTTCAGCTTGGTCATTGGGCCAATAGGGAATTTCCCAACAGGAAAACCTGCCTATTTTTTCTCATGAAGAGAAAAAAATGGGAGAAGTGTTTAATATTAGCAATAAAATTAATTCTCTGCTGAAGTGGTGCCCCCTAGCTTGGATTGTGGACACTGATGGGAGGAGTAGAGGGACACTTCTGTTTTGTCCTAAGCAAATTTGCCCATCATTAGTAATGGATGCAAAAACGCTGACAAGTATCCTGGATATTTGGTCCTGGTTTTCCAGACATGGTGCTCGAAATAATCACTGTTTTAAACGGGAGCTTTTTCTTCTTTAGGAAAAGCAAATTCTGTTTGCCTGGGTATTCCCTGAAGTAGTACCCAGTGTAGGGCTACTTTCCGTCTCTGGGTATTAGGGTCAGCCAGAAACAGGCAGCAGAAAAGAGTCCTCTTCTGGCCAACTCCCAGCTGTACATAGCACATCAAATGGGTGATCACAAGAAAAAATGTATTTCCTAATTACAGGCTTTCTGGGGTCAAAACCAAGAAATAAGTATTTTGACAAGTTTAACCTGCAATTGTTCATCCCTTTGGTCCTTGTCTCAAGCAAAGACCACTCTCTCATGAAGCTTGAAAACTCTTTGTTTTCCCTGTTGTTAGGAAACACTGAGACATTCCCATACACAGCATTTTGGGAATCTCAGTTGTCTGAGCTGTTGATCAGCACTGCACCTCTGCTGCTCTTGCTCCATTAAGAGCCCTTGTCCTTGAAACTCAAATTCATGAAACTTAATTCAAGTTCTCCAGAGTCTAAAGTGGTGATACACCAATTAGCCAAGCAGCACTAATTGCAAGATGGTGCCAGGGTGCTCAAGGAGAACTGGGGAAGTAAATGCCATGAATTGAGACTGTGCTTTCATTCTTTGAGTTGCTGTTATCTAGAATAAAAAAAAATAAAGCAAAAAAATCAGTGAAGGGTATCCCATGGTTTAATGGAAAAGGCACATTTCTCTTCTTATTCATGAGGCTTAGTTGCTTTTTTAAAAACGACAATAATAGTGTACATTTAATATTTTGCATGAAATTACAGAGATTCCATAGGAGTGTGGTTTCCTTCTCCTATGACCTGGTTATCGTTACACCTTTGAACAAGAAACAGGACTAGATTGCCCTGAAGCTGGATCACAACTGATTTTCTAACAGGAATTTACCTTAAAACACCTACATTTTCCAAGGAGACATCTATAAATGCCAGTTGAAATTCCATTGTCCGCCAGTGAAATTGAGGTAAGCGCCTTTAAGCCATCTACTCAAAAAACATTTCTTTACTTTGAGTCATGTCTAGGAGGAAAAAGTAAATGTAACTCAAGACCTTGACCTTCTAGAGAAGAATCTGCTTTGATTCTCCCCACATAAACTTTTCCAGAGATTTTTCTGCATGGAAAAAACAACAACTTTATTTCCTTATCTTGTCTTATCTTGCCTTGCCTTGCTTTGCCTGTTGAAACAGGACACTTTTCTCCTGTGACAGCAAAATTTGCTACTGGAATTTGGATTTCTGTTTTTTGATGCCACTGAATGTAAAAGCTCCTCAGCCTGAGTTCTGAAACTCCAACACTGTGATTCTGCTGAACTGGAGAGCCTGAGCACATGGCTTGGCTGTAGAGGAATTAAACCAGGGTGAATCCCTGCTTAGCTTTCAGAGACTCCAGCTTAAAATGCCTCAATGCAGCGTTTGTGCTAACTAGACAGAAACTTGCCTTCTGGTTCTGGCCTAAAGGGGGAAGAAAAATCACAAAAGCACAAAAAACCACTTGACTCCTGAGATGCCCAAAATGATGGTGTTCTTGTAAAATCAGCTTGTGCCATTATCGTCCCGACCTCTTGATGCTACATATGTGAGGTTTTCACTCTATCAATCCCAGCTTCTGCAAACTTGATGGCAGTTCATATGAAGTCTGTTTTGGGAACTGTGTAAAATCTAACACAGTGCATGAGGGGTTCCATTTTATAGATTGTATTTCCCTTCATTGAAAGGGATCTCTCCCATTAAAAAAGGATGCACTGCTTAAGGAACATTTAGAAAACTGGTTATTGGAGGCAATGGCTGAGAACTGTAAGCAGCAACACAAAGGGCATGAACCAACACTGAAGCAACCCTCTGACATCCCCGAATTAGAGGCAATGGTGAGGACACAGCCAACTGCTAATTGTGAGATGGTTTTGTTTAAATGCCCTGATAGCCCACGGGGCTAACGCACTGGCTGCCTCCCCGGCAGGGCAGGGATAGCTGTCTCCCAGGCAAGGTGATCACAGTGCTCTGAAATGCCCTTCCTTCCTACAGAGATGAAAGGCAGCCTGGATGAACAGCTAATTTATCAGGACTACAGGGCTCAAATATAGCCCATTTATCTCCTTCTAAGTGTTTTCCTTCTCCTACCACTCAGCTCAGCAAGATAATGTCGGTGGTCAGAGGGATGCTGTGGTAGGTGCAAGAAAGCATTCAATTATCCATTGTGGATGATTTCTAAGCACAGCCCATTTCTGTCCATAGCCTGAAGTGGCATTTTTCTAAAATATCATGGAAATCAATAGGATTTACGCACTTACAACATTTAAGTGTTTAGGAAAACCCACAGAATGTGTCTGATTTTCTTTTCCTGCTGCATGCCTTCACCTCCCACCTTGATGCCAGTGGGGCTCCTGCTGGTGCACACAGGGCAAGGGGAGGATCCAGGGCCACACTGGGGGTGTGTGTGGATCAACGCAGTAGGCTGCAGCACACGAGTACCAAGTTTCTCTGGCCTCCTGAGTGGTGTGCATTGGCAGAGCTGAAAGTTGACACTTTTGGATTATTCCTAAAGTATCAACCAAAGTGGATTTAATTTCACATTTTTGGCTAGAAATGTGCAACTGGCTACTCTGCACTCCACTGATGAGTGTGCTTAACTGTCCATGTGTCCAAACTCTTACAGGGCTTGCATTCACATTGTCACCCAGCTGCCTTTGCACATCATTTTTATAAAGCCTACACACATCTGTAACCACACCTATCAAAAAAATCTGTGTTTCTAACCAAACATGCATAACAATAAAAAACAAATGCAGTGCTCACATAGAGCACAGAAAAGAAAAATGGTCATGAACAGATAACTTCTTGCTCTATGCATGTTGGATGTCAGGAATAAAAAGATGTCTGCAGCCTTTCTCTTTCTAGGAACACTTTGCTCTGAAGCCAGCTCAGGACTGAGAACAGTCAGAGGTTTTGCCAATGTTAAGCAGGGTGCAAACATTCCTTCGTGGAAGTTTCATGCTTATATACACCTCCATTACCTCCATATGTTCACTACAGTGTGACATTTCTGCTCTGATCAGGTTGTGTCTCACTGCAACCCCTAGATATTTTGCTGTCTAATCAAATTTTCTTGTTGGAACAATTAACTGTGCCAAAGTGGGGTGTCTTGTTCTTCCTGATTTGCTCTCTTCTTTCTTCAGCTCACTTTTTTAGAGTCTCTGTCTCTAATTTTTTAAATCATTTTAAATTCCAATATTTTCCTCCTTAGAAAATACTAAAATTTTCTTTCTAGCCTAGCTAATCTAAGAGCATTTAAAATAGCTCTTCCTATTCTGTTGCCTCAGGAGGCCACTTAGTGCATCCTCCAATTTGAGGGCAAGCCATTTTTATTGTTTGTTTTCTGAGTAAATACTTCCAATCCTTGTTTACCCAGTGACGAACATTTTCATCTTTCCTCTCCTCCTTTGGGTTCCCAGTGAAAATGGTGTATTCTGGCATATGCCAGAATCACTCCTCTCCCTCACCCCAAACCCCTCTTTTCTTCTGATCAAGGGGAATAATCTCTTTAACCTGAGCAGCTATTGAACATAAGCAGCTGCTATTGTTCATTTTTAATAGAACGACTACACCTGAGCATGAACATTAAAGTCACCATGAAAATAACACAGGGGATTACTGGGGAACTTCCAGTCAAAAGGATTTTGACAGAAATGGGAAAAAAAATCAACAAAAAACACCCCAAGCCAGAATATATCTCATCAGACAAGTCAGAGAAGGCAGACTGACTAAATTAACCCAGAAAATAGAGGCAAGTGGTTGTCGCTTGCATTACCAGGTCCCTGTACCACTGCATTTGGATGCATCCCAACTTTTTGACTCACTGCAGTCAAGATATCCCCCTGCATCTGGTCTCCATTAGACAGTAGGCGTCAGGAGGAGGTGAGGTCTGCTATGGCTTCTTATTTGGAGCGCTTGTTGCTTGGTAGTACAAACAGTGGGCTATTAAAAAAGCCAAATGCTGATATTTCCACAGTGCTTGTAACACAAGCTCCAGTTTGCTTCGGTTTGGTCACAGCAGTTTACACACGGAGCCACACACATTTAAATATAGTATTTATTAAACTTACTGAAGTTTATTCTGAGGTATGACTGCAACCCAGTTTATTCTGGCTGGGCCAGGAAGCCTGTGTCGGGTTTGGAAGTGCGGTGTCCTGCCATGTGCACCCGCGGAGCTGGAGCAATCTGCTTTGAATTAGCAGCCCAGCTTATTTTATTGTGCTTGGCCTGGCCCTCCTACTCAGTGACCCTGAGCGAGATTGCTCTTACAAGAGATAATATGACTCGATAAAACATAAGTAAAAGGGAAGAAGGATCAGCCCTCTGGGCCTCATTACAGCCCACAGTGTATTTCCTTGTTTCTTGGATGCCTGTCATACGTAGGCTGCAGGAGCAGCGCTGTGCACCTGTATTTTGGCTGGCAGTAAGCTCTTCTTCCCACACTAGTGATCTGCCAGCAGTGGAGGCACAGCATCCATCACCCAGTCAAGGTGCACACTTGCAAATTCTTGTGAAATGCCTCTCTCAGCCTCTCCAGGGCTCCAAAAGCAAAGCCAGGCTTTATGTAGGATACAAACCGAGCCAAAGTTGGCGCTAAAACCTTGTAACCATTTTCCACAGGGAACCTGGACATAGTGCCCAGCTGGAAAAAGGCCCTTTTGTGTAGATTTGCTGAGAAAAGAGATTGCTTTGGGATGTTCTAAGCACATGTAATTTTGATTATTGCTTTATGATACAAGAGGCTACATATCCCATGACAGAAATCCACAAACAACTGTTAACTTGTAATCAAAGTTATGCAGCATATAGAGCATTTCCCCCAAACAACATTCATTGGCCTTACTTCCATCAGCTACAGGAACATCCCTCTCATTTTTTTTTCCATAGACAAAAATCAGTTTGATGGAAAGCTCCTCAAGATCCACAGCTATTAACAGGGAAATCTGCATATCATTGGTTTGTCTGATAGTGCAAGTTCTCAGAACAGTGAAGATAAAGTAAAGGCTGAGGAAGAGAAGAATGGAGAAAAACAATTTGCTAGGCACCTTCCAAACTTCAAGGAGCAGTGGTTTTCCTGCCCTTTCAAATTACCACAAACCTGTTTAGAATTTTGTCAGTAAAATGAAATGATTGAGAGCAGTTCCAGCTAAGCTCTAGATACATCCATCATCTCTTAGTTAAGCGAATTTAACTCCAGGTATTTCACTTTATTGCTTGTGATGATTTGGGGGTGCAGGAGCTCATTCCTAAGAGGTTCTGTGTTTCAGAGCCTCCTAATACTGTTCTTACAGAGATCATCTCTTAACACATCAGCACAGGATGCTGGGGATGTCATTTAATAAATTGCTGAAACACTGTTATTTAAGTTTTATTTTAACCTGATTGTAGTTTGATCAAATTCTTTTTAACTTCTTTTAGAAAATGGACTTGTGAAGCATTTTCATTTTATTAAAAAGGAAGTTCCTGCTGATACAGAAAGTTTCAATTTTGGTTTTGATTTCTTTAATTCTCTGTGTTTTACCCCTTTCCTCCTCACCAAATAAAAATGGAAGCAGTTATCTTAGATCCAGTAAAACTCCAAAAAAAGCATTTCATATGGTTTTCTGAGATTTTTTTTCTCCCCAAAGTAGAAATGGCATGTGACTGGGTGTCTCTTCCTTCCCTTCATCTCTTGTCTATCTGCTGCTCCTCCAAACACAGTCCAACAAAGTGGATCCAGTTGCACCAGCCTCAGTATCCTTCCTGGAGAGGGGTGTCTCACAGGCCAGGTCTCCTTGGAGGGATCCTGAAAGGATAATTCAGATGACACATCTAATTCTGGGCAGCAACACTGAGACAGTGGGAGGCCTGACAGGTCTGTAGCACTTGCAGCCACAGCCAGGGGAGAGGATTTCACGGCAATCTGCCATGGCACTGCTGCTCCTTCCAAAAGACAGGAGATATCTCCTCCCATGGGGTGTCTCGGATGCTGTATAGATCTTCTTCTTGTGCTTCTCTAGCACAGTATGTGAGAGGAAGGGCTGGCTAGAGCTATAAAGGGCAATCTTGGCTCTCCCTGTATAAAGGTTACCCAGAGAGCTGGGATATGCTGCCCTTCCACAGACACTGCTGATTGCCAGCATCTATCACCTGGAGATAGCTGACGTGCTCTGCCAGGAGAGGTTGCTTCAGCAGCACAAACCAGGCTCTCCTGCTTGCGTTAAAGCACGCGGTTTTCTTGTCAGGTGTTTTGTAGTTGCCGTAGGCTCACGGGCAGAGCTGCCTCTGTTTGCTCAGCCTTGCTGTCTCCAGTCTGGAGAAGTCCCAACTGAGGGATGTGGGGTAGGATCCATATGGGAGAGCTCCTAAACCCAAGCGAAGAGCAAGGGACAGCCTTTGCTGTACACATCCTCTCAACAGTCCTGGGGTGGAGCAAGTGAGCCCAGTTCCCTGTAAGGTCTGGAGGTCCAAGCCCTGCTTCAACACTGACTTTGCACACTGTTTTAAGGCCAAATCCTCACAAATGCCCCAGTTCCCACTGCCTTTGTGTATTACAGCCTCATTTCCTCCAGCTCTCTGCCGGGGTTTTCCTTCCAGTTTCGCACCAGAAGAGCTGTATTTCCCTGTTTTCCCCCATTGTAATGCTAACAGGCTGGCCGGGAGAGCAGGGGGCTGTGCCAGCCAGGGGAGGGCGGCCAGCACTGCCCCGGGGAAGGCACAGCAGAGCGGGCTGGATTTGGTGTGTCAGCACAGCTACACAGAGATGCTTCTGCCAACAGCAGCACAGGCTGATGCTCAAGGAAAACCGCTCTTCCCCCAAAAAAATCAGGCATTGCGATGTCCCAGAGTGTCTGGGGAAGGAAAGGGTGAGGGGGGGTCTCTCCTCTCCTTGTGTTCTTCAAGTACCAGTTTAAGCTCCGTTGCATTCACCAGGAAGTTGTGGAAATAATGGGAGTCCTGGACTGTGGACAAAAAGTCCTTGAAATAATGGGAGCCCCGGGGTGTGGACAGAGACTGGGGCACCCTGGGATGGAGATGACTCAGTCACAAAGGGCTTTTTCATTATGAACAAAGCACCCAAGACCAAGAAGTGCCAGGTTCACAAGATCCAAAACCCCTGAGAGGAAATCTCAGGTGACAAAGCATCAGTGTTTGAAGCACACTGGCTTCCCAGCCCTGCACACCCCAGTGCTGCAGCCCAGCTGCTCCCAGGCTCAGGGGCTGCACGAAATCCTCCCAGAGAAGATAACTCCCTCTGGAATTAGAGCCTTTTTCTGTTCTTTTCTTTTTTAATCTCATGGAAAATATTCCTAGCTCACCACCGCCTCAGAGCTGTGGCGACCTTGCCTGAGGCCACCTCTCAAGCCAGTGGGGTGGCATGGGGTGGGGTGGCATGGGCTGCAAGGCTGGGAAGACAGTGCTGCCAAGCCTCTTTTGGAAGCAGCCCTTGTCGGTTTTCCCTTTCAAGCTCTTTTGTTGAAAATCCTTAAGGCGCCGAGAAAAGGGCCCTTTCTCAAAACAGTTTCTCCAGACAGCCTGGGAGAGGCAGGAGCTCAGCCCATGGGAGCCAGCAGCCTGCTGGAGGGGGCCACCACTGCCCATGGAAGGTCAAGGGGTAAGGACCAGCCCTGAGCAGGGGATGGGCAGGTGTGGGTGATGTCTCAGCACCTACACAAAGGATTCAGTCTTCCTCCTGCCCCAGACAGAGAGGATGTTCCCTTGTCACCCTCAAAATTAACAGCAGGACTTGCTAGGATAGGACTCTCAGAAAATGTCCCCTGTATTTAACACCTTCCCAGCCTCATTACAATAGGTGGTTTATACTGATACCCATGGAAGCCCAGTGCTTGCTACCCTGGTTAACAGAGCATTTGAATGAGAAGGACAACTCGCTCCCCCCAGCTGCAAAATGATCTGGTGTTCAAGGTTTGTCTCTTCTGCTGCCTTTCCTCCTAATGTTAAAACCTATCTTTTTATTTCTTATGCCCAACCAGCATTTAAATGACAGGTTTAGTAACAGTAACTGAAAGTGCTGTGGTGTCCCTCTGCTTCAAGTCCCAGATTGCAACATCTGCTGGTTCAAGACTCTCCCAAACCTGTGAGAGCAAATCCTGCAGGATGCTCAGGCTGAGCTCCTTAAACCACCCCAGCTCCATCTATAGCCTCTGAGCTTGAATTTAAACCATCCATGGCCTTGCACATTAGAGATCAACCAGCCTCCATCTTCCCAACTTCAAAAGGCTCAGGTGGCAAGAAAATGTATGCAGGCCTCTGATCATAAAATGGTTTATAGTCAAATTTATGAATGTGCTATAACTTTGGGAAGCTGCAAGACACCATTCAGATGGAGAAGTAAGCAATACATGGATTGTATTAAGTTCTACATTGATTAGAAATAATACAGGAGATAGATTTGCCTTTACAAGAAGTAAAGGCAGTGAGTAAAGAAAAACATGGCTCCACATGGATAAACGACAGCACAGCCTAATGCCAGTACAAAAGGCAGTGAAGCACATCCTTTTCTGTGCTGCATGCATATGGAGGGCACTCTCCCCAGCATTTATTTTCGTTTCAAGGTAGTTGGTGAAGTGTAGGGAAAAAATCAACAGCAATAAATGAGTTGTTGCAACCTGCCCTTTCTGCTCCAGCGATTTCCTGTTTTTGTAAACAGCAAAAGCTGCACAACTTGGCAAGGACTCCATGTGATAGCGCTGAAGAGTGATCAGACAGTCAACTATGAAACCACGACGGTGTCTGCTGAGGAAAACCCACAAGCTGTCGAGAAAGCTGCGGGATGTTTTGCAACACAATATATCAATTATCCAAGATGAATGCCTTTATTTATAGATGGATTTCTTTTCCTGTTGTAATTCCATGCCTTCTCAGTCTTACAGTAAGCCACCTGGCCAGTGTGAATATGCACGTTAATTTCAAGGTAATATATTATTCTGTATAATAAAAACAAGTTGTCTGGTTGTTTTTAGTGAAACTGTCTAGGCCTGTTCCCATGGGCTTCCCACCTCCCAGGGAGAATTTGCAATCTGCTCTGTTTCATCATCACTTTTGTGTCATTTCCTACTGAGATGAGTGGCACCGAGACAATTTCCAGACGTGGTTATTTGTTCTCCTTGACCTGAGTGACTGCTGTTTTCTAAGCCATTTGCAGTGTCAGTCCTTGGATTTGACACTTGGACTTCTCCAGTTGGGGATTATAATGTTGTATCTTTCATTCAGGCTTCTTCTTAATTTTCTGGAGAGAGTTACAATGGAGCTCTTCCAAAATTTTTTCCTTACCAACACTTAATTCTGCAAATCAGGCCAATTTCACCAATTTCACATAACTTGATAAGTCAGTTTACACCAAGTAAAAAACCTTTCCCTGGACCACCAACCCTAAATGTGGACAGGGTGTTTAACAACAGTGACTACTTGCAGGTTTGGTTTTTTACCCATACCGAAGGAAGCTTTAACACACTCTGTTCCCAGCTGTGCCTATAACCTGCAGAGATAGACTGCAAGCAGCTTACAACTCAAAATATTTCCCTCCTTTGAATTCTGTCCATCGTTTCCTTGTTGGTTCCCCTCTCAAAGTAAACAGTTCCATGAAATTTTAAGCAATCTTGAATGAGGTCTTCGCAGTGACCTTATGGCTTAGAAGCAGATGAACACAGAGCTCATTGGGCAATAATTTCCTATTGTTCATATACAATCTCATCCTGAGAATGGGATGTGTGTCACTAAAGCCAGCTTCTACTGTAGTTGAGCAATGTGTTGTCAGGCCCCTGCTTTAAGCAGCTGTCATCTGTAAGCTCAAACATAAACTCAGATGACCTGAGCAGATCAGCTCTTCTGGGTTACCAGAAGGAGTCCCACAGCCTAAATAAGGCACCACAAAAAGGTCTGAAAGTGAGTTTAGAGAGGTTTTGAAGTCTTGCCCCAGCTGGAGGGCTGCTGATCCATCCTTGCTCTCTGTGGAAATTTGCATTTCCACGTGCCTGGTTATACTGCACCCCAGCTGAGGCCTCCCAAATTCCAGGTAAAAGTCCTTTAAACAACAGATAAGGTGCTCTACTTGTATCACTACTGCCCCATTGATGACTGTAAGGCTGTACCCCATGGAAAACTACTCCTTTACTCCACCCTGTGCAGAGGAAACTTTCAGGTGGAGAAGAGGAGGACCAAACCCCTGACGTCACAGTGTCCTGAATCAGATCATCATGTTGAGTTGGTCATTAAAAAGCATTTTTCTCAAGGGCAAAACAATGCTCTGAAAAGAGCATCAGGAGAGCAGAGGTCTTTCCACGGCCTTCATATCTCATTTTCATCCAGGGATATTGTCCCACTTCATCAAGGCCATGGTAGAGCAGAGAAAAAGGGGTAAACCTGTTGTTTCCAGCACAAAAATTCCAGCCAGTGCCTGTTTGTGACCACTTCCACCCTAATCCCCACATTTTTCCTCTCTGTTCTTGAGCAGGCAATCTTGTGTTTGCAGACGCCAAGGAGCCTCAAAGGAAGGAGCAATTACGAGCTCATCTCTTCGTGCCGGCAGCCTCTGGAGGCAACTTGCGTCCCTTGGCAGGGCAAGGCTGGCCCGTGGCGGGTGGTGAGCCCAGAGCAAACATCTCAGTGCTGCAGCACGTTGAGCTGGGAGGCGTTTGGCTTCCAGTCAGGAGACGAGGCTTCCCAGCACTGCCTGAGCAAACACACCTCCTCAGCGCCAGGTGTGCTCCCTCATAAACCCTTCTGCTGGATGCACCCGGCAGCACCGGCTGGATTGACAGCCCTGCCACAGCCCCGGCGGGGTTCGGTGGAGCTGATAAAGATCTCCAGGCATTCCACCAAAGTGTCAGGAAAAAGCCCAAGTGAGTCAGCAGAATGGTACGATTCCACACAGGGCCTCTGGACACGATTTGTTGGACTCTCACCCACCGAGAGAGTAGGAGTATTTTCTTATTGTTTCTAATGAGTTTTGGATCAAGGTTTTATCGCAAGGAAAGGAAAATAAATAATGTCTATTATAAAACGCTCTCCTCCCCTAGCTTCATTTTTTAACGTGATTTAAAAGCGCCCAAGGGAAAACATTTAGTCCCAAACCCATTTTGGATTTGTATTTTAGGCATATGCAGGAAAGTTATGTGATGCAGCATGTATTGAGCTCCTAGCAATTCAAAGGCAGACTTTCAAAGGCAGAGTGAAGCTGGGCACATGAATTCCTTTAGCCAGAGCAGGAGAAATACCTGCATATCCTGTGCACCTCTACATGGAGTCAACAGGATGTAAGAGAATGTAAAGCCTTTTTCCCATAATATGCATGAGAACACACAGCACAGATTTATCCATGGCAATTACTTAATTCTCTGGTAGTTAACTCCGAGAAATTTCAACACAGGAGAATCAAGGATGGGGATATTGAAAATCATCATGATTCCCAAGAATCTGTCACGTAATTGCAATTCCAGTCCACCCAAACTGATTGAGATAAATGAATTTCAAGTATAGCCATCTGGTATAACTGTACAGCCTAAACAAATGACTCGGTGTGCTCCCAAAACATCAAGGCCAGCAGCCTGTTGGGCACCGCAAAGATTTACAGTGTAAAGAAAATTGAAAACAAAAGCACACTGGAGATCAAAGATGCCCCCGAGGCTGATGGACTCTAGCATCCATACAAAACAGGACTCCAAAGGACCCAGAGGGGTCATCTGGTCCATCTGCCTTGTCCAGGACAGGCCCTGACTCCCCTGCACTGTCCCACAAGGGCTGCAGAGAAGAAACCCCTTGAAACACTTTGCAAGCGTTCAGTCACAAAGAGCTCTCTTTTCCTCAGTAAGTTTGCTTCAAGGGAATGCAACACTCCGTACCCAAAAGGATTCCTGGCTGCATGTGCAAAAATGGATCTTTGTGGGGGAGGAGGCTGCCACACTTCCATTGCTCATCCAGCCCATCTGCATCAGGAGTGCAATCAGTTCTTCGTCCAACAACACAGGACACAGAAGGGAACCCCAGCAATGACCCCAGGGCAGGGGGAGGGATCAGGTGGGGTAAGCAGATGAGATGAACAATACTAAAAGACATTGAGATATTATTGTAATGGTAGAATAACTTAGGAATGCACAGTAACACAGGGAAAGCAACTGAAACAAAGGAACACTAAATTTTTGATGGGCCCAAATTAAAGCCCAGTGCTGTGGATGAGGAATTCTGCTGCTACTCTCAGCTGGGTTTGGACGAAGTGTCCCAATCTTAGATTAACACGGGGAAGTATGCCTGCACAAGACTGAGGTCAGTACAGCAAAAACTTATTGGTTACAGTGTGTCACATCTTTCCCATCCTGAACTTCAGTCGTTCTGGTCTCACTAAGACTCTGTGGACTACAAGCTAAAAAACATTTGTATATTAGCATAATTTTAGCAACACACTTCATGTGATGATCCTTGGCAGACGCAGAGCAAATGAAAGCCTCACTGAAACCAGGGACAAAGACCCTATTGACTTCCCCATCATCTGCCTGAGACCGCGATTCATCCCCAGCTGTGGGATTCCACAGCATCTCCTGGACTAATGCAGATAATCCCCTCTTATAATTTTTATTCTTTCTGATGTTTTTCTTCCACACTGACACATGCTATACTGACAAAGGAAAAGAGCTAAAGAGTGTATGTTTTTAAATGCCCTATAGGGACAGGCTATATTTTTTATGTGGAGTTTATGTGGTTTGGATCAAAAATCAATGAGGCAAGTGGTTTTGAAATCAGAAAAATTACTATGTTGCCTTAAAAATTATATCTTTCCCATCTTTAAAAATGTGCTTGTTTCTCTTCATTGTTTTCCAGTTTTTCCCTCCTGAGGGTATAAGAAAAATTGACTTGAGATTTTTAGCCAATATAAAGATATATTGTCCCATAAGGACACTATTTTCCTTGTTTTTTAACTTGGTCTATATTTACCTCCTTGGTCAATATGGGTGAGCACTGAACTCAACCACAAGTCAGTACGGGTTTATGCTGGCAACTCACTGTAACATGCTTTGAATTAAGTAACTGAAGAGGTTTTTTATTTCCTGCAATGCAAATTCGGGGGAAGGTATGGTTAAATCAGAACAATGGAGTTAGAGTCTGGAACCACTTCAAAAACAAATTAAAATACTTCATGTCAAGAACAACCTCAAATTCCTTCACTACCTGCTGACATTTTTGCAAACAGAGATAGTATTTTAGGAGGGTGTAATCATAATTCAGCCCAGTAAAGGAGGATATTTCCCATTTCTTGGCATCTGTTACTAACAGGGCACATAATAGCAGGGTAAGGACACAGTCAGGTTCTTTCCTCTGCAGAGAGGTGGGGCAGAGGAGCAGGTAGGGACCTGACTGCATTTTGGCTGGCGTTTTGGAATCAACACTGGGAAAAGACAGCCCATCACAGGAGGAGGAGAGCAGTTTACACTGAATGAGGAAGCTGGGATTTGAACAAAAGACCTTACACTTTGTGGCTGGTGGAAAGAGCATTGATGTGAAGTGGATGTGTGGTGACTCCAAAAGCTGTGATACAGCTGCCTGCACAGGCCCGTGGAGACCCCCTAAGTCCTCCTCTGGTCCAGAGTCACCATCACTGCAGTGCAATCCATGATTTGTGTTCCACGGATCTTATGGTACAATCTGGATCACAAGGAGCTCTCAGGGTGTTTACCTTCAGATGTTCCATAGTAGCGAATCAAGTAAGAATAGATCTGGATTGGATATTTGGAATAAATTCTTTACTGTGAGAATGGTGAGGCAGTGGAACATGTTGTCCAGAGAACCTCTGGATGTGCCATCCCCGGAAGTGTCTAAGGCCAGGCTGGATGGGGCTCTGAGCAACCTGGGTCAGTGAAACATGCCCCTGCCCATGGCAGGGGAGCTGGAACTAGAT
>WEIT01038127.1:18525-66120 GCA_013389985.1 Dryoscopus gambensis
TTTTTTAGTATCAGCTTTTTTGGCTCATGCCTTTGGGCAATTTTCCATTATTTTTTTCAAGATTTTTTTTTTAATGAAGGTTGAGATTTTTATGCAACTGTTTACCTGCCATTGCTCAAGTTTTAAAGGAAACTATGAATGTACCATGATTCATATGAATGGCACCAGAGCTGGCAAACTGATTTCAGACACATGAATCACCCTATCAAATACATTTGATTTATCAGCAAGATCAGGGCACAACAAGCAGTGACAAACCATGACAAGCAGGAGTTTGGTGTGAAAACGGGCTCACAACACAAATTCCAAGGAGAAGAGAAATTATATGATGCAAACACCCTGTTTGTGGTTGTAAACACGTGGTAATCACTTCCATTAGCACTGTAACAGTTTCCAGCCCCAAGAGGACAAAGCACTTGGTAGCTCGATTCCTTTCTCTCAAAAAACTTCAGCCTGCCCCTGCCAAACAACCCTTGGCTGTACACGGCCCCTGAACAGATACAATCAGAACAGGCCCTTATTGTATCCTGGGGCTGAAAGGCCAGCTCCTGCTCCAGAGATGAAAAGCAATTAATCTTGAATGCCTGTTTGTACAGTAACTCTCCCCCTTCCCACCTCCTGGCTCTGGTAAGTGGCTTTGTGTGGAGCGGACAGGAGCACTTTTCACACAGCCCATCAGCCCCCAAGTCCCTCCTGGCAGCTCCTGGACCAGGAAAAAGAGTGGTTTGGCACTAATTCTGCTGGGGCATTTCCCTGTCCCACACAGTGGAAAGAGCAGGAGCACAAGGGCCAGGGGCTGGTGGCAGCTGCTGGTGCTGGCCAGGACCTCTGCCACTGCCACAGCATGGCCAGCAAGGCATGTCACCTCTTTCAGAGGAAGGCTCCTGGCTCCTTTTCAAGCCTCTGAGATTGCTGATGGCAATTCAGACACTGAAGTGGTCACTGACACCAACAGATCAGCAGGTTTCCCTTTGTGGGTGTGTGGGTGTGGGTGCATTTATATTTCAGTGTGAGCTGTGCTTGTTTTCACCTGGGGCCAAAAATTGTCTATAGGCACACGGGTACTGAGGGAAGGATCTTGCAGTCTCAGGTGGGATCAAAAAATACACTCCTCTCCAAAAGCAGATGGGTCCTCTGAGACCGTCATCATCATCATCTGTCTTCTATACTTTGCTTGCTGCTGCGTGGTTTGGCCTTGGCAATCACCATCAGCCCAGCTACTCTGTCATACTGCTCCAGGACCAAAGGCTGAAATTCTTTTTCCTTGTATCTCTCCAGATCCATGTTACCTTTGTCAGGATCTCAGGTGTTTGGCTTCAGAGGGACAGATCGTTCCTAAGGTGTGGCCTCTGGGTATCCAGCAATAGCCTTTCATAAAGCAAGAGAGGGAACCACATTAAAAGCATGCTTTATAAGTTTTTGACCTTCATCACTGTTTCTAAGACTTGAAAGGAGAGCTGGAACTGGCCTCTGTGTGCCTCACACCTGGGAGCAAGAACCACAGCTAGAGCTAGGGATTTCATGGCTCAGATTTTCTACAAATATTTCTCATTTCTCAATCCTCTGCATTTTGCCCCAGATGTCTAATCTGAGTCCCCAGATCCATGTTCCCTCAGTCTCTAGCTAACATTTCCACCAATCCCCATGCTGTCGTGATGGGAGGGCACAATATAACTCTGCCAGCGGGTCATCCCTCCCCACACGGCAGCCAGAGGTTGGTCAGGGCATCTTATTTGGGAGCTACCACATTCATTTCCATGAAGCCAAGGCCTGGGAACTGCAAAACACTAGTTTGGTGCCCAAAATTTCCCATGACTTCCACATGCACTCAGTAAACATCAGAATGTGGCCCTCATTTACTCAAAGGAGGCAATTTCTGTTGCTTTTGCCAGCATTTAAGTAGTATTACAAGAATGAAAATCAGTCACGGGGACAGAGGACAGTAAAATTAGCCACAGCAAAAGCCCTTTAACCCACCAATCAGCCTGCATCTAAAATATTTTAAAGATAATTAAAAATATATATCCTTGCTAGGTGAGATCTCTTTGGCCAATGGAAGGGACCTAAGTATCATCATCCTCACAGATTCTGCAAATTCTTCACACTTCAACAATGATAAATCTTGATGGGCTTGTGAATTTTGTCACCTGTCTATTTGCTGATGAAAAATTTCTAGAGGAAGGTCATTTAGCCACCATCTGGATCTAAAGTGATTTGAGTGTGAAATTGATAAAACTTGCTATTTTTGGAAGTTTATGTCTCCAGCTATCATTTGCTTGCCAGATTTCTTGCCCCCATATAAAAGAAAGCCAGATACACAATGGTGAGAGGTCCCAGGTGAGACCCTTCTATGGCCTACCTGTCCAAGAAATTGCATTTAGAAAGGGGTCTGCAGCCAACCACTGATAGGAATTGGTCTGCCTCCAAACTCATTTATTTTCAATTAGTCCTTCAAACTGTGTGGTAGAGTCCACTGTTGTCTAAAATCGCTTATTTTGTGCCTTTAGACTGAGCCCTCTTAAACACCACAGAAGCATGAGCTTTCACACCTGCATTGCCTCTCCCACAGAGGCTGGAGACTCCGGATCTCTTGGGCTTTGTGCCTGGAGATGGCACTGGCCTTTACAGGGGTGCGATTTGTGATGACAGTAACTCATCAGTTCACAGCCTGGGAACATGAAGGGAAGGTTCTCCTCACCTCTCTGCTGATTTCTATTGAAGAGTATTAAATATCCATCAAAGAAGCATGTCCCCTCCTGCTCTACATCCTCCTCAGGCTGTGCTTTTTCCAGAGTACACTCCCATTTACATTTTTCTTCTGTTTATATTGTGTTTTCAGGAAACCAAAGAAACAAAAAATCCAGAAGGCTAGAAAGTCATGTCTGTAAATCTCCTTTCAGTATCAAATTGCTTCCGGCAACTTTTTCACTCTGACTTTGCTCTCTCTGATCCCTAATTCCTGCAGCACTGCTTTAGGATGGGCTTCAGCAGAGTCACTTCCATGACTGGCTGATAAAACTTAGCTGAAGTCATTGGAACCCACGAAGCCCCAAACCAGAGGAAAGGGGGAAATCTGGGGGAAATGGATTCTGCTTCCCTTAGCAGCTGTACATTTTAGGGGTCAGGTGAACCAGGCTTCCTAAAGCAAGTGATCATGCATCTCCCATGGGGAGAAAGAGGAAGGTACTTAGGAATTCCACAGTGTGAGGGTCTGCCCAGCCAAGAGAGGGAAGTGGCTTCACTAACTATGCAGAGACATTTTCACCCAGCGTAGGAGGATTATTCCTCAACATGCCTGAGGCAGGTGGACTGGATTCCTCCACCAGCATTTCAAATGAATGCAGAATTTATTACATGTGTGGCCCCTTCCAGCCAACAAATATTACTGAATCACTGAATCCCATTTTATTTCTGTCCCCAAGATACGAATGGGAACCTTTCCACCAGCTTCAACAGATCCTGAGCATTTTATATCCCCATAACAATCAGATTTATTTCTCTGAGATTTTTAACTAGAACATCAATTGCTGTCAGCTCTCCAAAATTTTACTACCACCTGCAAGCCCCAGCAAATCCCAGCCACAACTGCCTTTCACAACATCCGTCTACGCATCAGTGAAACCTACAGCTTGTAAAGAGCAGATGCAGCTCAATAAAGGCGGATGAGACATCTAAGCAGTGCCCAGGGCCTCTGCCATTTCCAAAACGCCTGGTTTCCCTTTCCAAGAGCTTGTCTCTTCTGCACACTCCTCTGCGTGGGTCGGCTTCGGGATGGACGGCTTCCAGCTCCTGCGGAAAACAAAGGACAGGCACATCTGGCAGAGAAGCTGCCAGACACTCATAAATCATGACTGATCATGGTGTTGCTGTGACGTGCCACAAGATGCCTTTGAAAAGCTGTACCCAGCTATAATTTGATAAACCCAGCACCGCTCCTGCCACTCACGAGTGGAGCAACGGCTGCTTTGGCACCTCGTGAGAGCTGCGGCTTGCACTGAATGATGGAGCTTTCCTCATCCTCCCTCACTTCAGAGGAACTTCCCACAAGGCAGAAGAGGCGGCCTCCCCACCCATCACCATGAAAACATGTGAGGTATCAAAAGAAATCAAGAGCCAGCCACACCAAAAAACACTGGGGCCTTCTGGCATCTCTGACACTCATTTTTCTGATGCTCAGGCAGACAAACCACGCTTGCTCACTGCTTGAAAAATCAATGGTCTATTCTGTAAAATGCTGAAAGGAATGAAATATGTCAACAAGACATTTCCACTACAACTTCTGAGCTGGGACTGTCTCTGTATCATCCAATGGACTGAAGGCATGAGGTGGCCCATGTTTAGCACAGACCTTGTTCAATTTGATCTACACTATAGAAATATAAATATACAAACAAATTTGAAGCTTTGCTTTTGCAGAAGTATAAAGCCCCATCTGCCTGCCTTTTGTAGACTGATATCAAAGATTTGACTTGAAATGGTACTGACATTTCTCAGTCTTGCTCCCCAACCACATCCTGTACATGGCTGGTCAAAAATGAGGAGGAATTCAGTGAAAAAATGCACAGGTTCCTGGGTTTTCTTGGAAGGCAATTCAAAATTCCCGTGATAAATGCTATCAATATTTGGAAATTGGAAATATTGGAACCAGCTGTCACACCCATAGATTTTCTCTGCTTGAAAAGGAATCATTTTTGTTGTGCATAATGGTGATGAGTGGGCAAATGAAGAGGAAAAAAAAGGGTCAGGAAATAAAAGATGGGTAAATAAAGTTCATTCTCATGATTCAGGCATTGAAATGGAAACCAATAGATATGAATCAATATCAACTGTACTAAAAATGTACTGGGTAACTGAGGGACACCATCATCCATTCACCATCACCCTTTATAGCCTTTAGAAATATTTTGTGACCCCTTCCCTTACTGAACTGCTCTGTGAATAAAATAATTTATTGATTTTAAGATGCTCAGGCCCTTAAAAATTAAGACATAAACTTTTCCTAGGGCTGGATGCTGATGTTGACACAACCATGACGGCCATGAGAACAGAACATGTATAAAATTCAGTGGTTTTTGGCAAACAGAATAGCTTTTCATTTTGTTCTGACCCCGGTTTAGCAAGGTCTGAGGTGGTGTGCTCTGTCACTTTATGTCTGTTTTCAGTGGTCTGCAAAACAGATCTGAAATTCAAAGGGTCAGTTCCCTTCACCTCCACCATGTCTCTACTAATATAACCTCGCTGACTGCAGAAATGTTTCCCAGAGTTACATTCAGAGCAGAGAGAACTGGAAATGTCCCACATTTTACCTGGAACTGTCCTAGGTTACAGTGTAAGATGTGCCCCAAAAATATTCTATCACCATCTGTTGAAACCAGGTGTAACAATGTTCCCTGCCTCCTCCCTCTGGATTATCTTCTGTTGATGGGCCAGCTGTTGACACCAGGTGGGGCAGAGTTCTTTATCTCTCCCCTGACCCATCCTCCCTCCAGGGGGATATCTTCTGTTAATGGGCCATCAGCCGTGACTCATCATCCCATTGTGAGATGTTCCACCCAGAGGGAGGAGCCAAGCATTCCCACCTGGATATGACCTGGGGTTTGCAGCAGCACAGGGAGCCTTTTCCACTGGAAACCTTCTACACTGCCACTGGACCTTCAGAGGAAGACGAGACCTTTTCTACAGAGTCACTGCCTCAACAGAACCATCACTCCAGGAGGACTGCAGCCACCATTTGATTGGACTACTGCCAACCCCTGACTGTCAGGGGGTCAGGTTTGTACTCTGACTCTGTCAGTGGGTTGTTTTTTGTACTATTACATTTATTTTATTTTTCCTATTAAATTGTATTTCTGACTTGAAGTCTCTCACTAGTTTGCTTTCAGACTAGTACAGAAACAAACAGCTGTCATTATTTCTCTTTGCAGCACTTGCCCTTTTCTGAGCAGTAACCCAGTGAATGTTGGAGGGGTGACTCCCAGACCTTCCCTTTACATGTGAACTTTCCACCCCATTTAGCTCCCTGAATTGTTTATCTTTTTATTCAGAGTCTGTTAAGCAAATATATATGAATAAACCATATTTTCCTCTGCACCAAGTTGTATTTGAGTCATTGGAGTCTTGTACCTTGCCCAAGACAAGGATGTTAAAAATATAGACATATTGAGAATGGCTGCTCTGTTCTGAGATATGGAATCCCAGTACTGCAGCTTTCCAGGTTTTATAGACCATGTGGGCTGTGGTTAAGATCAAAGATACAGACTTTTTTTTCCCCCAGAAAGCCAATAATGGGAGGTTTACATAGTGATGTAAGAGATAATTCTACAAAAAATTTAAAAAGTGGAAATCCTCCAGGTTGGATCTGACCCTTCCACTCCTCTGCTGCAAGAGAAAAGCTCTACAGCTCGGCTGAGCAACACCAGAGGAACCGCTCAGCCATATGGTCTAATTATGGCTTTTGTGCGTACTTTCCATGTATAAATGACTTTCAGGGTTGCTGTCAGGAACAAGCAGCACACTGCACTGTAGTGGTGCCAATTCTCATCATTTCATTATGTTTTGTCACAACTGGCATTCTTCCCAAACATCAGCTCTTTGACTCGGCCTATTAAGCGAGGATCTCAGCTTTCACCAAAGACCCGCATCTCTGGCCTCCAGTCTTGCAGATCAAAGCTTGCAAAGATGACCTGATCAGAACTCCAGAGGGCTCAAAAACAGGGACATTAAAACAAAGACAAGTTTTTTGCAGAGGGGGATATTTTCAGGGCTTGTCCCATGGCAGAGGGCTGTGTGGCAGGCAGTGCTGCTGCATGCACACAGGTCATCGCAGGAAATGCCCCGCTTGGGCAGCATGCAAGGCTGCATGTACGTGCACCAACACACCATCCACGCTGCTCCTGCAGCTTCAGTGTCCACAACACCTGACTTTCAGCTGCTGGAAACAGCTCTGAACGGCTGACAAGGAAGGGGTTTCCATTGGAACATTTTTATTTAAAAGTGCTGATTCCAATCAACCGGCCAATTTGGGACTAATTTTTTTTTCCAATGTGTTGCTTTCACAAAGCTATTAAAAATCTGGGCTAAACACAGAAATACTTTATTTTGATGCTTTCAAAGGAAACCCTTATACAGTTTTGCTTTCAATGCTTTGCAACGGATGGGGTGATTTATCCGCTGGAGCTGCCTAACTTTAGATGGAGTATGAAAAGAGCTTCTCTTCAAATAAATTAAGTTAAATTAAATTATTCCCACTTTAAACAGATTGATTTAATTTCAGTTATTCTCACTCTGTAACTACATTTAGATAATTCTTAAGAAATTTTAAAGCCTAAACAACAACACTACGTGTAAACCAGGGCAAGGGCTTTGTCACAATCTCTTTTGAAAACAAAATGAAAATTTCATTCAAGTCAGTTAAATGAATATCAGTATTTTGGTTTGCCTGCAGAACAGAAGAATCATCTCATCATGCAGCCCCTTTCTTTTCACGGCTATTGGCTGTGTACTTACATGCAACAGAGTACTAGGTAAAAAGGCAAGACTGAAATCCATTTCTTATAACAGACAAGCCTGACATCTGGTTGTATTTTGAAGAAACTTTTGATTAGCAGGAAAATAAGTTGGAGAGGCCATCAGTATTCTGAACAACTAAAGGTCTTTTCCCATTGTACAATATATCTGTAATTAGCTCAGAAGCAATGGGCTCAGATCTGAGCAGAGATGATGCAGCCAGAAAGCTTGCAGGGCACATCCCCCGTGCAACAAGATCTGCCATCTAAAGAGAGAATTAAAGTTTTCTGTGAGTCTTGAACTGCAGCAGTTGATCATGGACAGACACAGGGCACTGGTCACATCCAATACTGCACCCTGTACAGCCAGAGACACCTCCCTCTACAATACAAACAAAGATTTCTGTGCCTGGATACACAGCATGGACTCAGACATTTTGCTCCAGAAGTTGCGCTAAATGTTACAGATGCACAACTGTCTGCACTGAATTTCTCTGGAGCCAAAGGTTGCTCCTGGGCCTGGGTACCACTGACAGTAGAGATTAATCTTTTTTGAGAGGCTGACATCTGTCTTCATGCCACATTAAAATATTTCCACCACTCAGTAAACAGAGAAATCTTCTTTGATGGAAGAAATAGCATTTAGGATTGATTACACAGTGTCAGTTGGTTGGAATTTTTTTTCATTTTCAAGTACATAGCTTTAAATTCCAAACTAAAACATCATTTGCAAACTACAAAAATCATGTGTTATTCTGTTTGAGGTTCATTTGCAAAATCTGAGAACTTGGTCCTTTCTCCAGCACACGACTTTTAAAATTACTGGTGTTACTTAGTTAAGTACTTGCATTGCAACAGGATTTTATTTCTCAATGAGAACACGCTGCTGGCAATTGTCCAGCCAGCTCTAATTACTGCTGCTTCATGTGGCTACAGAGGAATTCAAGCCTGCACATCCTATCTGTGCTGTCTGTCGTTACCAAAGTTTAATGCCATTTAGCTTTCTACTCTTTATTCACAGCCTATGCTGAACGAATAACAGTGAACAGACCTGTAGAAGGAGCGTGTTTTCATTTGTGTTCCTTGGTATGAGCGTTCCGTACTCAAAGCATCTGATGCTGTTCTCACTCTTTGTTCTGCTTCAAAGCTGGATTACCTGACAGTGATTTCTTCTGCTGTGTATTAGGTATGTCATGACTCCTGACGAGAAATGCCAGGCTATGACATATAAAATAGAAATCTTAATGTGGCCTGTGGTACTGCAAGGTTCCTCTGCTTTCCTTAGCATTTAAGACTTTTAGGATCCAAGGTGGTGTGCAGTTTCCTTTTACCTTCACTTCCTTGTTAAATTGTGCATGGAAACAACTTTGCTTCCAGTTCCTCTGTGAAATGAAACATTAATCAATACTCCTCAGTTAACAATTTGCAAATTGTTTCTTAACCTTTAGTAAGGTCCAAGCTTGGGTTTAAAGCATAAGGAAAAGGAAAGCAGAACTCAGCTCAGTTTCTGCCCAAGATTTGTCCTCTGATACAGCCCAAGTCTCTGTACCTGTTTCCAAATCTCTAAAACCTGGATAAGTATTAGATCAAGATCAAAGGCAAGGAAAACGTGAAACTGAGCTTTTCCTGGCTCTTTCCAATGCAGAAACATCAACATTTCAGTGAGATGGCAAGGCTTGAAGCACATCTAAGACTCACTGATCTCCTAAGACTTGGTAAACTTCAGCCCACTGATGTTGATATGCTGCTCTATGAGCTGTGAAAGAGCTGACAGTTCCTTTTCAAACCACTATCTGATCATAAATAAAAGTTTCAGTCATATAAAAGGCAATTTAAGGGCACTGCCTACTGTCTCAAATGCTGTGCAGTAAAGTACAAAAGTTTCTCAAAATGCAAATCAAGACCCTCAGGAGGCTGGAAGAGGAAGGCAAAGTATAGAAAAGGAGAGTTGCAACATAGGGGCTTATCCAAATTTTTAAGCATTTAATTGAGTATTAGCATGTTAATCATTAAAAAAAAGAATCATTTTAGGAGAAAAAAACCAAGAAAAATAAACAATAGTAGTTCTGACCTCCTGCAGTTCAGCAAAGTGGGACAGCTGAGTTCATCAGCTGCTGGTTTCCACAGCTATTGAGTTACAAGAGACAAGTCAGGAGGTGCTGGAAACTTCTGAGCTCAAGAGCAGTATATGGAGGGTCCACAAAAAGTAGGTGCCCTCCTGACAGAAGAACAATTAATCACCACACAAAAATGGTTCTAAACCAAGCAGAAGCTTCTTTGTTAAAATGTAGGACTCCTTGACACTGGATGGTCTGGATATCTGACATTTGCCTGGGTTCAAAAAGCCATTAGGCAAATTCATGGAAGAGGAAGCAACACAGAGATATTAAATACAAAAGGTAATTTGTAGCTAAGCTGCAAATTAGTGATAGGAAGGGAATTATTTTTGAGAAGCAACATTACATCTGCCATTTTTCATATGCTCTTCCCCAGATCAGTAAAAGGCAGGCTCCCAACCTGAGACGATTATCTCTACCAACAACTTACAACCTCTTTTTCACCAGGAGCTACTCTGTGCTTCCTCAGAGGGGGGTTGAGGGTTTGCATCTGCATATGGGAGTTATCCAGCTCACGTCCTTCACTCCGAGATTATTACATGGGCAATTAGAGGTATTTAGCAGTTCTTGGGTAGTGTAAAGACTTTCACACATGCAGAGGAAACAGCTGTTGCTGCTCTGGAGGCAACGAGCAAGATGATGCCAGCAGCAGACAGAGGAGCTGCTGTTGCTAACAAGCAGAGTGCACCTGAGTGAAGACACAGCTGAGCTGCACTCAGAAAGGAATTGAAGGCAGGTGTGTTCATGGGGAGAGGCTGAGGCAGTTTCTGATTGTGAAAACTAAATAACCCACCCACCCTCCCTGTGATGAAGGTATAGTTTCATGGAGTAATTATCACAAGTAAGTGGGGAGGCTTCTGTGCAGGGTCATGTTTTTATTTGGAAAAAAAATCTACAGGAGCTGCTGATCACTGTGATGTGCCTGAGCCACTGCACACCCTCACTGGACCAGAATTCAGCACAGTGGTATTTAATTTCTTATTTTAGCACGGCCTTTTGGTTTTGTGTCACTGAGTTGCATAATATTTTGAGGCTAAAATTTCCATGTGAGAAAGTAGTTGAAAAACGTGTGGTGTGGTGTTCTGACTATGAAGGTTGTACATTTCTTGTGCTGAGTTTTGACTGTCAGTCTTTCGGTGTGGTGCCTGGCACAGTGAGGACTAAACTTTGGCATAGTTAGCCACTGCTGCAATAATAAAGCAAATTTCCTGTGTAGCTAGTTTCTCATGGTTGGGGTTTATTTTGGTGGTTTTTTAATTGCCCCCCCCCATTTTATTGTGAAAGATGAATTTTAATTGATTTTTATATGAATGCCCCTGTAAAACTCAACAGCCTAAGGAACAACAGGCAAATTATACCTATTTCTTGTCTGTCTTTTAAGCATTTCTGTTCCCACTTGACAACCTTTGCAAAACCTTTTCCTCCCAAGCAGGAAATAGAGTTTTTCAGCTCCTTAGAGGCTCAGGCTTCTCAAGAGCTGTGCACCTGGGTAAGATATAGTTTCCATATAGTACATGTATTTCCAGCATCTCCCAGGACCTTTTCCCTGTGGTCATCAGGGATCTTGTAAGAAATGTACATGTGCATGCTCTGAGCTGCCAACAGACTGAGCATGAGGGGATAGACTGTAATGGAAACTAAAGCGTTCCTTCAGGAGGCCACAGGCTGACTTTGGGCTATGCTGAGCTAAATCAGAAGGTGCTCCTGCAAAATGAATCCACAAATGGGAGAAAAAAATGGGCCTCCACAACAGTGCAGCCTAATGGGTTTAAGAAAAATGCAGTGGAATTGTGTTAATGGCCTGCCTGGGCCTCGTGGATCTATATGGGAATTCTCAGCAATTCCATCAGTCACACTAATGAAGGTACCATATCCCAGAGACTTCTGCCAATCAAGTGTTATGCTCATCCTAGAGCTAACTCCACAATGTTTTCTTTTTGTTGATTGCTTGTTTGTTTGGGTTTTTCCCAGGGAAATTGCCTTGAGCTGATCTGATCCTAATCTCATATTGATGCAACTTTCTTTCCTCCAGTAAGGCTGCTCCTGATGGGTGTGGGGTAAGGGAATGCCAAACCAGCCTCTACATGGGTTGGGTGAAATTCCACGTTCTTGGCACCTGAGAAATTTAAAATCAAGGGAGGCAAAATGTTAGAAATTATGCGTTGGAACAAGAAGTAAACATCTTGGAATGTATCCAATCACAAAGATGTTAGAGGTATCTGCTCCATCAGGGACAAAAAATGAGCCCTGAAGTCCACAAAGTACTGACATTTTTCACTTATTGCATGAAACAGGAAATTAGTGTTGAGGGAAATTTGCGGAATCATTAATAGCTGTTTTGTTTTGGGGAAAACCAAGTGGATATCCATCCATGTCCCTCACTGTGTACTGTTCATCTGCTTTCATGAAAACATTCACGCTGTGGTCATGTTGACAGCTCAGCTCGTCCATTCCCGTCCAGTGCAGGATGAAATGGACTGGTAGGTGCTGGCGTAGAGTAAATATTTTGAGGAATAGAGTAAATGACAGCCTGTTCTCCCCACAAGGCTTTCTGTCTGGATTTGCAGGCACACACTGGAGAGTGACTGGAGAAGACGCAGGAAGTTGCCACCTCTGTGTTTCTTTCACAGCTCCCATGTCAAGACCTGGGCCTTTCCAGCCCTGCTCTTGGAGCAGTCCCCAGATGTCAGTGGCACTAGTCACGCAGAGAAACAGGGCAACATCCACCCTTATGTTTTACAAGTCGGGTATTTTTTGCATTGCCCAAGCTTTCAGACAGCAGAAGTACTGAGAAATCAGCCTCCTACAGCCAAAACTCTGCAGTTTCTGTTAAAATGGCTGCATTATAAATAACACTTGATCATCCTAAGTAGTCTCTGAGATGTTTAATGCTTCATGTAGTTACTTAGAGGAGAACAGGTATAAATCTACTCTTTAGCCTGGGAGGAAATATTAATTGCTGTTCCCTGTGGTAAAACCAGCTTGATTGGGCCCCAAAAGACTGAGTAACACAGGAAATACGTTTAATAGTTGTACTAGTGAATGGATATGGTGGGTCTCATGATATTACCCAAGGCATTCACCTACCCATATATAACTGTAAAACCATCTCCTAGGAAAAAATACTGTTATTAACATTATTCTGCTTCTCTGCTCATAAAAATGTTATAAGGCTTGTGAATTTGACCTGCAGAGCAGAGAAAACTGCTAGCAAGAGCCCCTGAATAATGGCACATCATTATGCAGACATTATTTCTCCCAAGTATTTTAGAGAGGGTTATCACAGAAAGGGAAGTTCAGCCCCATCCCTTCCTTTGGTTACACAACTCCAGTGACTTAAAGTCAGCTCTTAGCCCTGGAAAAGTGCCTGCTTTAAATGGGTCTAGCAGAGCTTTATTAACGCTCCATTCATGCTCATTTTCTTCATGCAAACTGTCACTATTTGTCAGCAACTGCTGCGCACACAGGACATTCATCAGGTTCAAGTAGGCAGAAAAAAAATGAGTTAGTTATATCAAACCTGGCTCTTTGAAGCTGTGTGAAACACAGTTGTTGCCACTTTGGGGAGCTTGGAGCAGCCACGTCAACATCCTAAAGCTCAGCCAAGCCTGCCAAAGCCTGGGGATGGCTGCGTGGTGAGGTCCTGCAGTGCCAGTGGTGCTCCTGGCCACAGCAAGGCAATGTCACCTCCTCCAGCCCCACTGTGGTGCACAGCCACCAGCACTGCTGTCCACAGCTGCTAATCCCTTCCTGGCCCCAGCAGGTCACCTGCAGCCTCTGGGCCAGCAGGCCTGACCCTGTCCCAGCAAGGAGCTGAAATGCCTGGCAGCAGCAGTGGCTGCTTCAGTGGGTTTCACAGGGCAGGCTTTCCCTGGAGAGGGTGGGAGACTCTTGACTGCTGAAGTTTGCTGTGTGCATTTACCTAGAGGTGCTGTGGATGCCCTGTCCCTAGGAAGACTCAAGGACAGGTTGAATGGGGCTTTGAGCAACCTGGTCTAGTGGAAGGTGTCCCTGCCCATGGCAGGGGGGGTAGAATTAGATGATCTTGAAGGTCCCTTCTCATCCAAACCATTCCGTGATTCTGTGATTGACTACCCACCCACTCTGGTATGCCTCTCCTCCTCCTGCTCAGTGACCAGAGAGCTCTGCAAAAAGTACCATTGAGCCAGATTTTATCACTGGGGGAAAGATTTTAAAAACTCCTGCTTTATTCCTAGCCTTTATCTTCTTTGCCCTGATGACAAGGCATACCAATAGTATGCCCAAATATAAGTAAGATTTGCCAGCCAGACTCAAAACTGACATCTCCGTCCCTCTCCATCCACTCAGCTGGCCAATTGCTTCAGCAGCTGTTTTAAAGCCCTTATGGAAGCACGAAGATCCCAGCAGCAACGGCGTGTAAGGAACTGGCTTTAATGTGCAGATGCTCACCTCAGCCTGCATCTATGGAGCATCTCTGGGCAGGGCAAAGCATGTCAGCAGGGGCAGAGGCAGTGTCAAATGGTCACTGTACTAACTCCTTACAGCGCTGCTCAGGACGAAAATGAAAAGTGGGATTGATTAGAGTATAAGTCCTCCAGCAAAACTGGCCAGGAAGGGGAGCAATAGCAGATGGGTCCTTAGATTCACCGCTGATTCCCTGCTGCTATGCAGAACTCATCCCTCAGTTGTTGCCAACATCTCTGCACACACCAGGGGCTGTGCAGACCCCACAGGTGTGTGTCTGTCTGTCTTCCAGGGCTGACAGGACACACTGCACAGCACAGGAGTATAAATCTCACCCAGCAATTGTGCACCAATTACTCCCCTAACCAAAGCCTTGCATAGGTTCCCAAGGTTAGAGGAGGAGTATTATTTGGATGGGAGTCCCATAGAGTAAACCCCAGAAAATGTAAAAATTAGCAAGAGGAACCCTGTCACTGAATTAATGCTCCTGCAGTCACCCTGCACAGCATTAACTTGGAGACCAGCAGGCTGCCAGAAGTGACAACTTTCCAAAGAGATTTAAAACCAAAGTTCCCTCTGACAGCTTAATCCCTTGCATGTATATAGCACTTCACATGCCCAAATATTAACTGATTCATGGTTAATTAACTCGTGGTTATAAATTTCCCCTGGCACTTTCTGCAAGACTCAGGATGTAAATGTTAAACCAAGTGTCCCAGGCAAATTGCAGCACCGTAAGAAAAATAATAGGGCAGATCATTACCTGGTCTAGTGTCATTATGTAGATTTACTCAAGCCCAGGGCCTGACACAATTGCTCTTGAATTCATTACAGCAAACTGCAATGAACAAAGTGCAGAGCTCCTTCCTATACCTAACTCCAGTAATTAATTCCCTGCTAACACAGAGGACATGGTATAAAACAGCGTGTTCACATTTATTCAGATGAGTATTATGACATTGTAATGAAGGAGTTGAGGAAGACAAGGTGTTTCAAGGCAGTGGAATTGAAGGAGTATTGCAAAAGAGAGCCCTCTGTGTGAAAGCTGATGTTCATAGCACGACCTACTCCTTTGCTTGAGCAGCACCCAAAGCAAAGGGAAATTTTACCCCAAAAGAAAATCTACAGGGTAGCTCCTTCACCTCTGGGCCTATCCCAGAGCTGGTGAGACATTTCATTAAATCTCAGGTCAGCTCCCCAGTGGCCTCTGAGAGGGAGCATGTACGTCCTTAGCTGCCTGCCTGTGAGGACTGGGAGCACACCTCCTTCCTCTTCCATCTTGCTCCATGTCAAAGTCTTTGGGGACCCTCAAAAATTTTCCACAGCACTACTTTGCCTTTGACCAGTGCTATTCCAGAGAAACCAAAATTGTTCATAAAGATTCTCAATCCATGATTTTTGACCTGGTGAGGAAAATTTTTGGAAATATTAGCTACACACACACAAACATCTCCTTCTGAGTCTCTGTATGCATATCAGCCACATTTTGGCTTATAGCTCTACATTACTAAGCCTAATATTTAATGAACCTAATAAATATTTTGCAGTAGTTCAGTGGTTTCCCTTCCAAGCAGAATTTGTGGAGGGCTCTGATAAATACCACTGGCTTTTCCAGGCATCTAGCCCCTCTGTAGAATGTTGCTGCACTAAACTTAAAGCCCTTTTTCTGCGGAGACAAAGCATAAAGAAACATGGTACAAAATAATGAATGGTACAGACACTTACCCTCTCTAGAAGTGCAAATGCATGAGAATAAGACAAAACAAAGGCCTTTACAAGAAGAAACCCCTTCTTTTTTTTGTATGGATGTGAGTAATCTGAGGAACCTGTTGTGTGATTTTACAAGTTAAGGCACAAGGAGATTTGAGGGGGGAAAAAGATTCTGATATTTTTATGGCATGAGGAAGCATCTAGCATTGCTGAGAAATGAAATGCTATCAACTAAGTAACAGCTAAGATATGTCAGGAGGAAACCCATCCTCAGGGCAGTTTGTTCCATAGGCTAGTGCCATGTAAAAGAAAATGGGTCATTCCTGGGCATGGGAGAAGGGTGAATGCTAATAAGGCATAAGGAATGGAACGGTCCTCTGCACTTAAACCACCTAATGGAGCATGCTTGTGTGGGTTCTCAAGTGTCTAATTAAGCCTCAGCTTCCAGTGCAGCCTATCAGCAAGGGCATTAACAGAACAACTCTTCTCCACCCCACAGCTTATTCACAGTTGTAAGGGCTGAATACATTTGAAATTTCTGCCTTTCAGTTATGTTTAGTTGAAGTCAGCTTGTGAGTTCAAAACTAGTTAGGGAACACACCTGCTAAAAACCATACCTGTGCACGACCCAGCATGCTGTGGGGTCACGTCTTGTTCTGATACCAAGGCAAGAAGGAGTGTGGGCATGGGAACATCACTCCTTTGACCCCTTCCCTAAACTGTCACCTGAATTCACACCAGCATTTTACACTTGGGCTCCCAGAGAGCATTCAGAGCTGTGCTCAGGATCAGGACCAGAATGGAGGGCAGGGCGCAGACAGCTTCTGATGCCCCAAACTACAGGGCTGTGGGCCCAAGGGACATGCTCCCTCCCTCCTTTTGCACATGAGTGTTTCTTTAAGCAGACCAATTTGGGGGTGAGGGACTTCAGTAACTTCTCAGATCTCTGAGAAGAACATTTTGGCCCTGTGTGCTCGGGGGACACGTGCTGGAGGGCTGAGACCGTGGTTGCCAAACCCCAGCACCCCTCTTGCCACGCTGCACGGACAAACCTCTGCAGCTCCTTCCCCACTGCGCTCCCAACCAGGCTTGCCAGCCTCCACCCGATCCACTGGAGCCATCACTCAGTGATTTGTGATGTACTGAAATGCAGTTTACATTGCAAAAAGCTCTAATACGTCCCTGGAAAGCAATTAAGAGAGAGTTGCACATGAGTGTTAAGGGTTTTGCTCCACGAGCAGATGTCCTCTTGGCAGATGCACTGCCGACCTCTCGCTCCGGCAAGATTTGCTCCACCTCAGAGACATGGTGAGGAGAGGGACCATCCTGCTCCTGAGCAGCCAGGATGATTTTTATTAGGCCTTTCTCCGGAAATAAGACGGGTGGTGAGGCGAGGTGATCTTCCCGTGCGGCTGCTGGTGTGGATTATGGAGCTGGCAGCAGCAGAAACGCATTAAGGAGAGCTCCCAGCAACGGGTAAGTTTTAAAATGAAAGCTGGCTCAGTGTTAATGCGCAAGTAATGTGTCCCAGCTGTCTTTAATAAAACAGCCAGCTGAAACTCAGCATCATAATAAACGGAGCAGGGATTTCACAAACATCCTGGCTGCTCAGAAAGAGACTGACTTTTCCTTCTTATTTTTTTTTAAGTATTTTTTTTCCCTCAGAGCTTGATTAAACATTTCCTGTTTTCAGCTTTCCAGAAAGGTCCTCAGAAGCCTTCCCCTGCTGCTTTCATGCTGGCAGCTTCATTTTTCAAGGATTTCTCCAGGTCCCGGTGTGACACAGAAATGGGAGGATTTGTGTGGACCTGGTACTTGGTCAAGAAATGCCTCTGCTGCAGCTGCATCCCCCTCATGTTTGATGCCATCCCTGCAGGCAATGGGGTGGCACAATGCTGATGGCAGCCCCAACACCTGGTAGTCTCACGAGACCCCAGGGAGGAGCCTTATGACCTGTCGCTTCCTATTTGCAGACAAGGTGAGGAGGAAGTTGTCTATAGCTGGGAAATAAACCTTGGATTTCTGCTTTTGCTGCTGATTCAGGCAAAGTTACCCTAAGGCTGGACCATCAGAGCTGACTGAAGGTCAATAACTCACAGAGGAACAAGCCCCTGAAGCAGAATCTGATGAAGCAGCTGGGCTGGGTTTCATCCCATTGAACTCAGGTCAGCCTTTAGTTCTGTCTCAGCCAATGGAGCAAAATAAGTACCTTTGGGAACTGTCAATTTGAACTAATTTGCGTTTCTTTTTAAAATAAAATTTAAAACATCTTACAAGCATGCAGACATGACTGTGTACCTCTTATGTGTCCATAGCAAAACCTTGCATCCAGTCTGAGTCTGGAGGAGGGGAGGAGATTCTCCTGGCCATGCCAGTCCTTTCGATCATCCAGGGCTTCTATAACTCTTTCCATAAACTCCTCTAAATCAGGGAACTGGAAGAAATAATGTACTTTTTCTCAATTTTTTTTCCCCCAACTCTAAAGACCAATCACAGCTTGTCACCTACAATGAAGGCTGGAAGCAGCATTGAAATTCTCCTATCCTGCCTCTACCTAGCCAGGGAGCAGGGCGCTACTCCTGATGCCCAGCTGAGGTACACCGGCATCTTGCCAGCCTGTAAAATCAAGTTTCACCAATTAACTTTCAGTAGTGGAGGGTCTGGCTAGAAGTACTCAGCTCTAATCCCAGATAATGTGTGACAACTTTCAGTGTGCTCATTCCAAGTGTTGAATGGGTTTCAGTGTTTCCTATAGCTCTGTAATATCTGCCACAAACACATAAATCTTTTCTGTGGTACAGAAGAGAGAAAATGCCAAAATGCTGACTGCAGCAGAAATAGAAACATCTCCTCATCATCTCCTGGTCTTAGTGGTATGTCTCTAAATATCTCTAGAATTCCAGCTTCGCCTATTGTTTAGAAATGTTTGTGATTTCTGTGTTTTCTTGACAGCCAGCTAGGAATCCCTTCGTGATTTGGAATTTAACTTCACCTTGCCTTAACTTTCCCCATCTGACAAAGATTAATTAATCTTTGCCAGGATTAATTAATAGTGTAAGGTGGTGATTAATGAGCAGATATTACAAAACACGACGTGCTGCCGGATGCTGAGGATTTTTGGGGAAGTTTGGAGAGCAGCATTCCTAAGGAGCTAGTCTGAGCTTGACCTCTCTCGATCATAAAATCATCATACATATTCCATGAAATGGAAATGTTCTCTCATGTTCACTTTTGGTAACAGGCTGGTGAATAGTGAGGGCTTCAGTTGATGCTTCTGGCTACCCATAAATTTCTGCAGGATTTGTAACATTCTGAGAGATGTTCCAAGAAAACAGATTAATTTTCTTTCCCCCGCAGTCTTTTACTTTGAATCCTCAGCATTTTCTTTTCCTAAAACAAGGTATCAAAATATCTTGCATGGAATTTTTCAGTGCGTACTGTGAAACACCTTGCCAAAAAACATTCACTTCAAATGGTATTTGTTTGGAGTACCTGAGTTTTCCTTCAGCCTCAGGAATTCTGCTTAGCACAACTCCATAGTATTTCAAAATGGAAACAAAATTGAAATGTATCAGCCATATGAAGTGCTTTTTTAGATTTTGTGCATTGATCTGGGTTACCTGGAAATAAGTTTTTCTGGAGTTTTCTCAATTTTTTTTACTTGTGTTCATCCTTTTCTTCTTCTACACAATCTTTTTTATTCTCTTACAAGTTTTCAGAAAGGTTACTTCAGGTTGTGAACAGAGTGTAACCCTTTCCTTGTCTATTGTCAATATTTCCAAAAATAAGTATTAGTAAATTATTTTACATTTTCGTGGGGTTTTTTCCAAACACTAGTATGGCCATTCCACAGAGGTAGTTTAGAACAGCTCATGCTCTTTATGATTCTGTAATCTATGCAATAGACCAACCCACAAATGCAGGAAAAAAAGAGGTATTGCAACAAACTGCTAAAAATATTTTTTCAAGTCTCTTTACATCAAAGATGTAACATTCTTTAAGAAAAAGGAAAAAAATAATACTTTAAAAAGCCCTCTGTGGGAAACTCTTCCATTTCAAAATTTAAACACAATACCCTTTCTCACTGTGTGAGCTGCTTCTATTTGAAGACTAAATAGAATAAATATTTTTCTTGTTGAAAAAAGTATGGTGGGGGCAAGAGTGAACTCATTTTTTGTCTCTGCCTTAGTGCTCCTATTGCACAAAACCAAAATTAAATACAAAGTTGAGAATCAGAAATTATCCTCGCCATTTTCATTATGTCACCAGGTATAAGTTATCTTTCCAATTGGGAGAGAATTTCTGATGAAAGTAAGTCCTGGGCAAAAATGACCTAGTCTTAAAATTAAATGCTGTCCCAGAACGAAGGTTAGATTTTGCTGAGCTCAAACTTTCAGAGCTTTGCCAATCAAGCTACTGCTTTGCTCTGCAAATTGCCGTTGAACTCACATCTCAGACCTCAGGCAAAGTCGTCACGGCCGTACAGTGCACGCCACAAACTCAGCCTGCCCGGGACAGGTGGACAGTTTGACCTTTGAAATGGTTGAGTCTTTTCATTTTCTGTTTCTAAAGCCTAGAATTAAATACTGGTCTCAACAAAACCACCTTAAAAGAGGCCTTCTGATAGCACAACCTGTGTCTGCTGCATGCTGGAAAGGGAACAAGCCTCTATTGTGCTTGATGCAGCCCCTTCCCCCTGGATTGCTAGTTTGACACATAAAGCCAGGACAAAGGAAAGGGGCTGTTATTATCCTCTGCCACATCTCCATTTCATGGGCTGAGAACCAGGGCAGGAGGTCCCATGACTTATTCTTGGTCGCACACCCAAAGCCCGTGCCAGCAATGGTATTTAACCCAGCTCTTTTCCCCCGGCCAATGTTTTATTCAGTAATACCCATTTTTCCCTCCGTAGGTAATTTTTGTCCAAACAAATGTACATGTTTAGGCTATCCCTGCCCTTTTTCCACGGCACATCATCCCTGTCATCTACTCCTTGGCACCTGCCCAACCAACTTGGTCATCGTTTATTAGTAGCTTCGTCCCTCAGAGCACCATCTCATTTTCATGATGTTCCACTGAGATCAAAGGTCCCAACCAAGATGGAGGCTTGGTTGTTTTAAACATCACCTAAATTACATTTTGATAAAATAAACCGTTTCATAAAGTGAAAACTCTTCTAACAGAGCTGACACATAACCAGCTTTAGGTGCAGCCCATCCTTGGCTGTGGATGAGTGATGCTGTTCACACAAGTCATCATTTCTGGGAAGGAGGAGACAATTCCCCATGGCACCAAACTATCATTCTTGGAAAAAAGAGCTATTTGTGATTGGGACAGACAAGCTGCCTTTGCCAGGTTGGAGATGATGCTGGTATGGGCACACCCAGTTCATTCAAAGCACTGTGAAGTGCAGCAGTATCAGTCTAGTGGAGACCTGCTTTGGCAGAGACAGAGAATAAGTTGGTGCCTCCCAACCCTGTACTAAATAGAGACAGACATGAGTGTTGGGAGTACTTGATCATGTTCTATGACTATTATAACAAAGGTTTTATTGCAGGAGACACTGCTAATTTTAACTCCATCCCTATTAATTAATAGTCAAACATCTCGTTTGCTTGTCCAGACTCTCCAGAAGTCTAAATAGAAAAGCTCATATATATTTTCAGGAAATTAAGTGATTGTTCCGAAAATTCTACATTCATTTGTGTTTCTTGTGACTTTAGGGGCAGTGCATTGGGCTGTAGAGGAAAGCCCACCTCCATCAGTAGGGGCAGAGGGTATGGAGAAGGCAGTGTCCCTCATGCCACCCATATTTAGCCAGGGGCAGGGTCTGCCCCAGGGGTAAGAGCCATGGGCACTGTACCTGCAACATGCATTGCAGGGACAGGGCCTGGCTTCAATGTCAAGGATAAAGAGCTTCAAGAAATCCTCCTGTAGACTCTCAGACTGACTTTACCTGATGTATCTTGCCACAAGGCCTTTTATTTTTATTTCTTTGCATGGTTTTGCCCTTCCTAAGAGTTGTGCCAGAAGTGAGAGTAAGGAGACATCACACACAATGGTGCCCTCACAGCACTTCCAGCCATCAGCCCAAGGGAGGGCAGGAAAACTCACCAGATGCCCAGTTTTTCAGAATAGAAGTGTTTGGATAAATACCAATGGCCTTGAGGTTCAACCACTCTGGAGTAAAATGGGGTAAACAGGGATGGAAACTGCCTCTAAGATCACCTAGGCTCATTTGTCTGCCAGGATATGGTTATGCTTCTTCTCCTCTCTGTCCAGTCCTGGTATAAAATTCCTTGCCAAGGAACCAGGCAGCTCATTTTGGTAAGGCAGGAGAATTCCTCATCCTGTTGAGGAGGGCAGTTGCTCAAAGCAGGGGGTTTTATGCCTTTGAGGCAGCAATTAGTGCTGGCAGTCCAGCCTCAGAATCGCATCACATGGTTATTTTCTTCTGGAAAGGGACCCATGTTTTACTTGTTTTCTCCTGTTCTTCTTCATTTCATACTCAGATGAAACCAGTGCCCATTGAACCAAGATGCCTTTTCTATTACCTCACCATTTCCATCTCTTTTCCCTCTGCATGTTGCTGAGAAATCATCATCCTGTCCTCATGGGGAAAGACTAACATCTCACTTCATTAGCAGTCACCCCAAATTTTCCTTTCTCAATTTTATCTCATTGCTCCTCCATGTACCTCGACAGCGCCCAAGCTGTAAAGCGAGAAATGTTCTTTTCCCTCCAGAAAGCAGCATAGATCAACATTTTCCTTTGTCTGTATAATCCATTGTCCAGAACTTAGGTCAGATTCTCAGCCAGTATAAAGCTCACAAATTCATACTGTCTACAATTTCATGGCAGCTGAGAATTAATGTAAAATGCATCTCAGGAAAAAAATGAGCCTCTGTTTTCAAACTGTCCTGGCTTCATAAACCAGACATTTCCAGTGTTGCTGGAAGAAACCATCCCTCAGGTAGGATAGGCAAAGAGACTGTCCAGTGAAGAAAACAGGTTATTGTATATATTCATATAATCTTTATACATCTGCAGTAAAACAAGATGCTCCTGTATCCACGCTAAAAAGCTCTGGGGTTAAAAGATCAAGCAGTCAGTCTCTCAGAAATGTTTTTTTCTTTTTATGACAGCTTTTGTGGCCACATTTATCTTTACAAACTATAAGGCCATTGACACCTTCCAAAGGCATTTCCTGCCCTGCTGTCTCAAAACTCACACATTTCTGCTGGCAGTGGAAACCCTGTGCTGAACATGTGCAGCAAATGTACTGAGGGGTGTATAAGACATATGAGAAACATGGAAGCCAAGAAACAGGATGGATAAAACAGGCTGGATTTTCATCGCTGGTGGCCACAACAACAGTCATAGAAAGTGTAATAAGAACGGTGTTTCCGAGAGGATGTGAGGTTGTGGATCCAGCAGTATCGGTAAATCACGTCTGCTCTCCAGTTTGACCACATAATAGCTAAACTGCTGTATTTTCCACACTGCTCAGCTAAACAGCCTAAATTGGACCCTCTCAAATGCTAAAAGGAATCAATTTCATCCTAAACAATTCCAAGGCCAACCTGACCAAAGCCTTCAATTCATGCCAGTTAAAGTCAAAGGCTTTATGGCACTGGTTATTGTTCAATATTTGCCAGCAGAGTGAAGAGCAGTGGCTGCATTTGCCTTGTCCTCCCCCTGCAGAGGTGGCCAGAAGCTGCCAAGTGGGATTACTCAGGGGTGAGGAGCTCCCTGGCTCAGTCTTCTGTTACCAGCTCCATCTCATTGCAGCTCTGCACCTTCTCCTTACCAGGAAGCCATTAACTCCTTGGTCTGTGCTCCCCTTCCAGGGGCCACTCCGCAGAGAATATTGCTGACCGGTTCCTGGTATGTTCTTTCATCTGATGAAAGAGCTTATTTAAACAGAAATTTGAACATTGCTGCTCTGCCAGGCACTGGCTGAAAATATGTTAGTAGATGCTTTGTCATGAGCAAATCCAGACCAGAGTTTCCCTCTAGGTTCCTCGAGTTCCAGTAATGAGGTCCTCAGTTTTCAGCCAGGTAGGTAAAAATCTTTCACAATTTTACAGATGGGGGAACTGTGGTGGAGCAGAGAGTGTAAGAAATGCACCCAACATCAACAGTGATATTTTTTTGTGGCAGAGTGAAGAGTCGAGCTCAGATCTCCTGCCACGCAGTGGGGTGCTTTCACCACACCACCCTCCTTCCTTTGCAAGCCTGCTAGAGCTGGGTTAAGGGACAACACTCCAAACCGAGTGGCACCAGCCATCCCACAGAGAGCAAAACAGTGCCCAGGGTCAGTGGCTGGATTGCTAAAATGCAGAAGTGAGACACATCACACACATCTCCTGCAGAAAGACAAGCACGCGGTCATGGCTAGAGTGTCCCACCACCATCGAAGGCATGAAAAGCCAACATCTGGCTGCAAAGAAAACTACACAGATTGCTCACAGAAACCACTTGCAAACAGCCCTGTCATACAGCTCAGGGCCTGAAAAATCAGACCACCCACTCCAGCACAGGAGTTATGCACCATGTACCTGGTGACTAGTTAGAGAGGAATTCATTTCATCTAATTCAGATGCCTACAAGGTAGAGCTGGCTACCCTCAGGGTCTTCGATAGATGATCCTTAAGGAGACACTTGTCTGACCTACTCTAAAACTCTATTTTAAGATAAGTAGAATTATACCCTGGATATTAAAAAAAACCAAACAACAACAACAACAACAAAAAACACAAAAAACCAAACAAACAAAAAAAACAGAAAAGGCAGCCTCAGAGTCTGGCTCAGATGAAAATATCTATTTCCATGCATCTACTTTTGATCACATGTATCTCACCCAACACGACAAACAGGAATAAACTAAAATTGAAGTAGAATTCTTTCAAAAACCTGTGAAGTGATGCTTAGTCCAAAGTGGCTTTATTTTATTTTATATACATATATATTTCATGTGTATGTAAATGCAGTGCAATTTGCAGTGCAATATTTGGCCACAGTAGAGAGCTGATAGTTCTGATAATGCGAAATGTTTCAATTATGAAAGATGATCATGAAGTTGAGAATTAAGTTGGGTGGTTTTGACTCAGTCCTGTTTATCTGCAGAGTAAGGTCACGTTCTCATTTTTCTCTGGGCATAGTGGGAATCAAAGAGTAAAGAGGAGCCTCTCTCTATCTTCTTGGTCTCTTCTTCTGGTCACATCTACACCCAAAACATCCTCTTTGTGGTCAGTTGGGGTTATGTGCACAGCTGATTCTGGCAGCTTGGGGCTTTCTGCTGTTATCTCCTCTCTCCTTCTCTGATGTTTCTGGCACATTTGCTTTTACACACTCCGAATTCAACCAAAACAATGTCCTGACCCCAGGTTTGCCTTCTGCTGCCAGTGAAACACCACAGGCAGTACATCTGGGTTTCTGAAGGGCCTCGGTACAGCTTCTGCATTGGTAAACAACTTCTATTGCTTGAACTCAGACTTATCTGTCTGGAGCAGAGGATGGCCATAATAGCCAGAAATTCAATGACATTTTGCAGAAGTAGCCAGACCTGGGTACAACAAGTAGCAGAGTTTGTCCCTTTCAGCTCTCAATCCCCTCCTGAATGATCCTGGACAGACCCTACTTTCAATCGCATCCTATTTTGCCAGATTTAAGTCTGTGGGCTGAAATGTTTTGCTCTGAATATCTGCTGCACACACTAAAAGTTTCGAGCCAGTTTGAGACAAAACATTTCAGGAGATTCGTGCACAAGACAAGAGAAAAATACATTCTTTTGAACACGTTCAGGAAGCTGTTTCATGAACAGCGAGACTGAGGAAATGTGGTTTCACTTCAACATGCAGCCTGGGCTGGTAACACAACTCCCCTGCAACTTCTCTTGTTCCCCCCAGGCTTTTTGACCTGCCCCACTGGACAAGCAACAAAATATACCATGGCTGTCCTGAGCCATCTGCCTGTGGACAGATTGGACATGAAATTTGGCCTCTTCTCACCATTTTCAGAACACTCACGTGCATCTCAATTCTCTACTCAGACATCTAGTTTCAAAGAACTTGCAGTATTGAACATCTTCCCTCTTCTCTCAAAATTGGTTTGCAATTAGCCAAGTGATTAAATAAAATGAACACACATGGGCAGAGGGAATTATCGCATCTTTTCACAGTGAAAGAATTATCCTTCTTTTCACATAGGTTAATATCTTTATTGGACCTTTATTAGTGGCATTACCAACTCTGCTTACAGCCCATTTATACTTCTGAGCATTAAGGTGTACCTAAACACTGTGGAGAAATGAAAATTCGTAAAGGACCTAATCCAAAGCTTTCCAGGCTTCCCTGTGCTGCCAAGGCCAGAAAAACCCTTCCTCTTCCTCTTCCTCTTCCTCTTCCTCTTCCTCTTCCTCTTCCTCTTCCTCTTCCTCTTCCTCTTCCTCTTCCTCTTTTCTTTTTTCACCAGTGTGTGAAAATGAAAAAAAGTCAATGAGAGTCTACCTGAAGAAATGTTATCTAAATGTTATCTAAAATGTTATCTAAAGTATCTAAGTGTGTGGTAGCTTAGGAGAGAAAGGTTAGCGGTCACCGCCCAGATCAGAACAAATCCAGCCATGTAAGACACCAGCTCAATGATATCTTCAGGGCACTCACAGAGGAGGCACCAGCATGGAAAGCATTTTTGACCATTTCTCTGGTGTGACCCTTTGGATTCAGTTCAGGTAAATAAAGTCCCACGGAAAAAATGTGTATTGGCCACTCTTCCCCTTGCACTATTTGTAAGTAATGTCAAGAAGACAACAAATCCCAGCTAGTCATCCAGCTAGGCTAATGAGCCCCAGAATGACACTATGCAAACCCATTGTTCTGCACACAGTATTTTGGCTGACGAAATACCAGCAAATTAGTACTGAAACTCTTAGAGATCAGAGCTGCAGTGTTATTATCAATTCTTCTTCCACCAGCCCTTCCTCCATGACAAGAAGGAACACACAGGCAGGCCTTTTCATGTGCCCCAAAGTGTCTGAGATGCCCATCAAAATGAACAATTCATTCTCCTGGTGTTGCATGAAGAAGTCCCTGCTCCCTGGCGACTGCAAAAACTTCCTGAATACAAGAACATGCATGTAATTACCAGCAGCTCTAAGGTTAGCATAAATCAAAGTGAGAAGTCAGCTGCCAGGGGCACTTCAGAAGCAATGCCCACATCTCAAATGGAGCTGAGCTAAAGCAATAACCCCATCCAAGTCCCTGAATGGGCCACGGCTTGCAATGGGCTGGCACAAAGCTACATTATCCCACAAGCTGCACCTGCTTCTGGAGCTGCTGTAGCAGCAGCAAAGAGAGGTGCCACCTGGCAAGATGGCATTTCCTGAAGCCTGCAATGACGGGGCATTAAAAAGGTTCCCAACAAACAGATGGTGCCCACAGAAATGGGAGTTATATGGAAACAACAAAGGGCATTTACAGCAACCACAAACACACTGCTCTCAGCCCTCTCTGAACTGTCACGCACATCCTTAGTGGGTGGTAAAGACAGGCCTAAATTCAGGTGCCTTCTCTCCCAGGAAAAAGGGATCTTGTTTTTCAAGTTCATTGCTCCTCAAACTGTATGAAAAAGATTAGAATCACAAAGACCTACTGAACAGTGTCTATCCCTCAGCATAAAGACAGCAAAAAATAAAACCCAAGGACTGACAGTGCTAGAAACAGGCCATCTGCAAAGGGATGTAAATGTGACTGTGCCCCCAAGTCATGGCTTACAGTCTTGGAAAGTTAAAACATGCTGACTGAAAGCACGCAATTAGTGCCAAGAAGAATATAAAGTATGGGAATACAAGGAGTGGGGAGGTGGTCAAATTTGAAAGAGGAAAACAAAAGCTTGTTTATCCCAATGAATTCATTGCAAAACATGGAAGTAACAAACAATCAGAGGTGCCTCTGCCATGGGTTATTGATTCTGACAGTGTCCAGCTCCAGTTGCAGACACCAGTTACAGAATAAATAGCCTAAAAGGAGAATTACTTCCTGACACACAATAGTTATGCCCTGAAATGTAAGAGTTTATGTCTGTCCCATAGCTCTTGTTTATGAAGTCTTTAAAATGTTATTATTATAATGCTGGATAGTCCTAGCATCTACTGAAATATCTCATCCTTATTTCCATACAGCCAATTATTTTTTCAGTCACAACCCTTGAGATTTCACAATAGTGTTGAAATAATAATTGCATCTCAAGGATCTGAAAGAGTTTTGCAAATCATGGGCGAGATCCTGTCTCCCTTGTCAGGAGATGCCCCAAGTTCATACTGGAGCCTCCAGTGTTGCAGTGACCTTGGGAGACTGAAGTTACCTTCCCATACAAAGTAAACTTAAAAGTCAATATCAGCTCATTGGTGGCAAGATACCCCAGAAATTACCCCTGCACCAGCACCCTGAAGAAGCAATCCATTACTTTCTTACCCCTATTAGTGTCATTGCCCTACAGTCCTGTGGGATTCCCTGCCCCACATCAAACATTTGCATGCTGTGGTTCCAGGTCATTTATGGTGCCAAAGCAGCAGCAGACACAGCTCAGCTGTGTTCACCTTTTGATCCAGTTTCCTGAACTTTAGTAGATATTTGGGAATACAGCAAAGGGTTGTCTTCCTTTTTTTTTATGTTCTAGAGAAGGAACACATCTCAAAAGGAAAATCTGGAGCACCCTGCCCTGTTCCAAAGACTGCAGGTCACGTATTTGTGATGGTATTAGCTGTTCAGAGGGGTCACTCTCCCTGCCTCAGGCAGGAGATCTTTTCTCCCTGATATCCCTTTTGTGCAGCAATTGGAGAGGAGCAAGGAGATCCTGCTCCTCTCCCCATGGACCATGTCACATCTTTTGCATCTTGGAACATTATATTTTTGCCCAGTTGGCTTGAAGCCCTGAGAAGTGCCAAACTGGGGAAAACAACTCCAAAAGAAATCTGCAGAACTGTTAGGATAAATCCTGGTGAGCAATGCCGGCCGTGCGGTGCTCTGGTGATGGCTGCATGCTGTGCAGGGAAGGGACAGGAAATCCCTGCAGTCCAGGACCCTGGTGGCACTTTGTGTTGCCCCTTTGTGACCACTCCATATCCAGCCCGTTCTGGCCACTGGGAACTCATTTTGGTTGTGTCTTGTCTGGTGTTTGGCTCTGTCCTAACCACAGACACATCTTTCCTGAAACAAACAATAAAAGTGAAACATCAATGCCATCATCTCCACAGGCATTAGCTAACCCCATCCCACACTCCTCTGGGTAGAAAACCCTACACTGAAGCATTGCTCCTCCCAGAAGGACACCAAAGTTTTCTGTATCAAATTTGTCCTAGGGAAGTTTCACATCCTTCCAGAATAACTGCAGAGTGCTGAAATCTTGGTGTGATCAACAGGTGAGCATCTCACCCAGGGTTTCAGCTTCTCTTCAGGCAGGGCTAAGCTTAAAGACAGCCTTTATCTTCTTTTTTTTTTTTTTTTTTCCATTATGAACACGGTGTCCCACTGTCACTGTGTTTTAACTGCAGGAGGTTCAGCTGTTAGCCCCTGTTGTGGGACCAGGGTGAGTGACACAGCAGAAGTTAACAAAAAAGAGAGGCAGAAAGATGCACAAGTGGAAAGATGAAGATGAGAACAAAACAATTCAAACAAGAAGCACTTTAAATGAAAAAAAAAATCAATCCAGTGTCTGTAGGAGGAAAAAATATAAGACTTAAAGACAGAAAATTTAGCACAAGGGCAAACACCGAATTATCACATTCCCAAAAATGGATCCAGTCACAATGCCAGATGCAGCACAGAAATAGTTCAGATCTAGAACACAGCTTTCCAGTGCCTATCTATTTCTGGGATAATCAGTACTATGGGGGAAAGGGAAATAGAAACACTATAAAGGTTATCTGAGGGATGGAAACACACCCAGCATTTGATGTGAGAAAAGAAAATGTGCTGTTATCTAGCATGTGTATGGCAGGAATGGCCACAGGCCCAGGCTGGGATCAGGGTCTATGGAGCTGAACTGCCTGAGTGCACATGGAGAGGCTGAAGTGAAAATACTCTCTCACAATCTGCTCTGAGCAGAACATGTAAAGACTGATGGTTTAGGGTTTACCCCAGACAACTCAGAAATGAACAAAAAGCCTCCTATAATCCATAAAACAAAGCTCAGCAAACATTTTCATGTTTTGTCATCTTTCTCTGAAGTACATCTCTGAAGTACATCACAGAAGATAAAAGGCTTCTGCCTCAGCTGATCTAAAAACTTTCTGAGGTCAGGCGAAATGTTCCCATTTGCTACCACTGGAGAATTAGGTTTCCAAAACTTGTTGATCTGCTCCAAAGCTGTTGGAAATCAGAAATAAAGTGTCTTGCTAGAGTTTTGGGAAAAGGCTGCAAGAAAGAAGAGTAGGCACTTCAGGTAGTCGAAACAATTAAGCCAGAGAGCAAGAGAGAGGGGAAGAGGATCAGAGTGAAAACAAGACAGACCAAGGTTTCAGGAGTGGCTAATGACCTTGACCGTGTCATTTCTACAGACCTCAGCCTAAAGGAGACCAGACTGTCCCCTGTTTGAATCAGCAGATTCTCTGCTGGGATCAGCAGCAGGGAAGGGGATGGCTAACCTGGCAACACGGCTGGTGCCAGCTCCTGGCTCTGCTGGCCGGGCCTTAACTAAAATTCACTGCCTCTGTTTTACACAGCCCAGCTCAAGCTGTCTTGATTACACAACATGGTGACCCTTTTGAAGAAGGAATTGCCTCACATTCCGGGTGGGACACCTCCTACCTAAACTTAGATACCAATAACATAGATCTAACTCCACCTTCTCTTGCAGCTGATGAAGAGAAAGAGCTTTTCTCAGAGGATCATCTTTAGGTGGCCACTTCATGATGTCCCACTCTACTGAAGCTGTATTTTCTGTACCATTTCCATTGTCTGTAGCTCTGATGTGGCACCCACACTGTTTGGCCACCTAAATCCCAGCCTGTGTGTCTCTGTCTCTATTTCAAGGAGCCCAGATTCCAGTCAGGACCTTGATATACAACAATAACACAAGAAATGTTAGATACATCTGAACACACTGAGACTGGGCTCACAGCCACCAGTTATTTAGGGACTCAGCTCCTAACCTGCACCACAGCTAGGAAACCACTGGGAGTCAGGGACCTAAATGCCTCTGTGGATCAAGATCCAAATTCCAGACTTACTGGAAGTGGAAGGGCAATGAACTTCACTCACCTTTCAAGGGCTTCAGCAGAGTTGTTGTGGTTTCATACTCCCTCTAACATCCACTGCTGCTGATCTGTTGACTTCAGGGGTCCTGGGATGCAGCCCACATTTGGGGCAGGATGACAATTGGTCTGTTTCTTGTTCCCAAGAACCAGCCTATAATCAGAAACTGGCAAACCTCAGAAAGGCTGGTGTGCCATCCAAAAAGTTCACATGGAACATTAGGGCCAGGAACTGGGATCCAAATCTGCTGAGACCAAACAGGGCTTCTTACCATAGCAGGGCAGAAAGTGCTGGTAACAATAGGCATTTTGTGGTGTTTCACTCTGAGCCCCAACTGCAGCCAAGGAGAACACACACCATCTGCAGATGTATTTTAGACTGCAATGAACCTTTTTTTCCTACATACCAGAGTGAAAAAAAAGGCTGGGAAAAGGCTCTGGATTGTCACTTGCATCTATTCAAATATAGCTAGGCAGTCACTAATGACAACCTACATTGAGACATGTCCAAAACACAAACCAACCCTTTGATGGAGGTTTTAAAAGTTGGAATAATAGAGGTTTCGGGGTTTTTTTTGTTCTCCTCTCTTTCTTTTCCCTTCAGTTCTTCAGGGTCCCCGGATCAGAAGCAGGAGTGCCAAGATACAGGGGGAGCTGCCCATCCTGCCAGGTTCCCTCAAAGCAATGAATGCTGCTATTCTTCCTGTCCCACAGCAGGCTTTCTCCGGGGTCTCTGCCTGCTTTAATTCCCTGCTGTCCGACGGGGGCTGCGAGCACGGGCCCCTCCCTGGTGATCAATGTATATGTGCCGTGGGCAAACGTCTGACACGTAAAGCTGGAATTAAACATCAGCTTGCAGGGCACACAGACCTTCTTGTGCAGCTGACCTGACATGTTAGGGGGGAATTTAAGTCCTTCAGATCTGCTCTGTGTGTCCAAATAGTTGTTGAAATATTTCTATCTAGACAAAGTAATCTAAAAAGTATCTTTTCACCCTCTGAACTTGTCACTTCTTTTGACACCTTGACTACCACCTCTCAAACTTCCAGCACAGAGGGACCTTGATTAAAGCTATTGAGGCACTGCAGGTTGGGACACTCTACTGCATGCAGGTGTGGATTTTCGTGATTGCTGACAGATCTTAAGTCCAGCAAGAAAGAACTGGCACGTCTAGAGATATCTAAGGATTTCTTGGTTTGCTTTTTGTACTTCGATGGAGATACAATTCAGGGAAACACAGAATTGCCACTTTTTGTGAGAGGGTCCTGGATGTGAGGGAAGCACCAAAGTTCTGCCCCCGACAGTGGATCCATAGGTCCCCCACTGAAGTCAGAGAAAGCCAAAATCTTCCCCTTTGTGGGCTTCTAGAGAATGAGGATCATTTTCAAATCCCACCTGAATTTAGAGGTGAAAACCAGAAGTCAGGCAGAGGGGAAGTGTAGGATGGTCTTTGACAGCCAGCTCAGCCTGTGACTGCTCTGGTAGGATCATCTCAGAATTTCCACCACTCTGGCTGTTTTCTGTAATCGTGTGAGGGAACACAAACAGACACAACAGACATTCTGGCTGGTCTGATAAGATTAAGCAAATGTCTAAACATCATCATTCCAAGAGATACACCAAAATGCCAGAGTTTGTCTTCTTCTTCTTTATACCCCCTCCCTGACTCTGAGTAGGAAAAGCTAAACAGAAAGCCTGTGATATTTCTAGATATTTCAATTTTAAACCTTTTCACTACACTAGCTAGGAAATGCTGCAAAACTGCCCAAGATACTCAGAGCTAATTGAACCACTGAGTGCAGGAGAGTTCATTGAACCACACTGAGCTAAGGAACCAATTACAGTCTGAGCTACTGAAGAGTCTTTTCATCTCTATCATTTTAATTCCACTCTTCCTTTTAATTAAACAGTTTATTTTCCAGCATAAAGAGGAAATCCCAAATGCCTTTACTTGGGAATTGTCAGGTAATTATTGTCTTGCAAAGTCTATTCCTGGACACTCAAGGATTTATTAAAGCTACGTAGTAACTAATGAATGTTTGTGGACCCATTTGTAGAACAAATGTAGGTTGGTAGGAAGGTCCTATGGACATAAAGAAGGGCTTGCATGGACACCAGATCATCTCCTTGGGCAGCAGGCGAGGGAAAGGATTCTGCCCCTTTACTCTGCTCTGGTGAGACCCCACCTGCAGAGCTGCATCCAGCTCTGGGGTCCCCAGCCTAAGAGGTACTTGCTAGAACAAGTCCACAGGAATACCATTAAAATTATCAGGGGGCTGGAGCTCTTCTCCTATAAGGAAAGGCTGAAAGAAGAGTTGGGGTTGTTCAGCATGGAGCATAGAAGGCTCCAAGGAGCTCTTATTGTAGCCTTTCAGTACAGAAAAGGAGCTTATAAGAAAGCTTATGGGGACAGACATTTTAGCATGGCCTGTTGCAGTAGCACAAGAGTTTATGGTTTTAATCTGGCAGAGGGCAGATTTAGACTGGACACGGGGATGAAATTTTTTAAAATGAGGTGGTGAAACACCAGAATGTGTTGCCCACAGACAGAGCCGATGCCCCATTCCTGAAAATATTCAACATCAGGTTGAACAGGGCTCTGGGCAATACGATCCAGTTGAAGGTGTCCCTGCTCATTGCAGGGGATTTGGACTAGGTGACCTTTAAAGGTCCCTACCAACCCAAAGCATTCCATGATTCTGTGAAGATAAGGTTTAATCTGTTCCCACGGATCTCCATGGTAGATCTCACAGCTAATGCTGTCGATGCTTCACTGTCTTTCTACTATTCCTAATGTCTGAATTGTTTTTCTCCTCTAATTTATGCTCATTGCTTCCTGTGTTAGTTTCATATATAGGCAATATATAATTAGGAAACGAAGCCTTGAGGTCTTCATAGCCCTGAATTCTGGAATGTCAGCCAACCTAGATGTGATTTTTCTTTTTTTGTAGCCACAAGTTAAGCTAAACATGGGATCTAAATGTCTCCACTTGCCCTCAAGGGAATGCAGATCCAGGATCTCAGTCTAGGAGCAAGCAGTCAAGCAAGAGGGCAAATTTTACTTCTCTTTATTCTGGCAGGAACCACTGTGGAAACGTGAGTAAATTGCACCCTTGGTTTTATATTGTCTAAGAGAACAAGAAATATAGACTGGCTCAGAAGTAAAAGCCTTCAGAGGAATATTGCTGAGCTATGGGGCAAAGTCCTGAGCAAATATATCCCAGGACCTCAAACAAGAGATTGCTGACAGGAGGGAGGATAGGTGGGCAGGAGAGGTGCTGAAGCCTCCTCTGTGAGGTCTGGGACTTTTCCCAGCTCAGCCAGAATACCCTTTTGGCAAATATTTCAGAGCCTCAGAAAATGTCAGATATCTGCTTAGGCCTCCATAAACAGAGTGGGGAAAGGGGTGGGAGGAGGGGCTGCTCTGCTCAGCTGTGCCTCTTGCAGTTACCTGGCTGAGCCCTGGCCTGACCCTGCTCAGTCTGTTCTATGATTTGGCTCCATGGATAATGACAGCAAATGACATTTTGACAGCATTCCTAATTTTATCTTCTTTCAGAGGTCTCATTCAGAAATCTGCCCTTTTGCCTCACCAGTTGAACTCCCCTGTGAACTCTGAATCCCCCAATTATGAAATCACAGACAATACAAGAGGAAGCTTATGATCCAGCAGTGGTATTTTGGCTGCCCCAGCAGACAGCTTTTGGACCAGCAGCTAATCCTCTTAATAATTTCTCACCACTTCATTTATGGATGGGAGCAGAGTGTCTGTCTAACCCCCAGAGCAGGATCTCTCAGGCTGTGCACTTCAGAGAGCCCATGAAAACACAGTGGTTTAACCTGCTTAAAACCCCCTTCCCAGGCTGAAGAAAGAGAGGGACAGAGAAACATCCCATGTCATCATCGGGCCCATCTATTTTGAGGGAGACAAGAATTATGGCTGTGCCTGTCCAGGAAGGTTTGGTGAGGATTTCTAACTCACACAAAAACATTCCTCTGTTTTGGTGATTGATGCCCAGCGCAAAAGTCAAGGGAAAGGTTTGCTTTGCTTGTGTAATCCAAACTTCTCTACTTCCCCCTTGTACTTTGGCCTCTGCTTCATCCTCCAAGCTGGGAATGCTCCTTCAGGAATGCAATAAGACCTGAATTGGGGACTATGGCTGTGGGGCTGTGCAGCTATGGCTGTGTTGGTCAGATGGGGTGGGTTCACTCAGCTCTTGGGTTGAAGTCATCAGTCACTGAGCCCAGATAGAGCATGAGTCCCAGCTCGACCTCAGCACACAGCCAGGCTGGGAGAAGTGAACTAGGAGAGCTTGGAAGAGGAGGATGGAACCAGTTCTCCACCTCTATTTACAAATGTTGCCACTTTGGTTGATTCATCGGGTACCAGAGTATCTCTCTGGGGTCTGTTCCTCCCACTCCATCACCCTGGACAGCTGCATCAGCCAGTTTTTCCCTCCAGCTTCTGCCAGGACTGCTAAAGTCAGCACGATGTCACACCTTTCCACAGGGTCTCAGATACCTCCTCTGGAAGAAGTGACAAGACCCTGGGCAGGCATCACTCACTACTTCACTGATTCCTCTGCTTCACTCTTCTTTTGATACTTCCACCCATGAAAGCAGTTTGGACAGAGTACAGATTGGGTTTACTGCCCCAGCAGGTGCCTGTCTATCCCCCTGGCCAATACTGAGAGAGTGATGGGCAATTTGGGGCACTTTTTACCCAGCTTTTCTGCCCCAGCTCCCTCTACAGGGAAGCTGTTGTGCTGCTAAAGCTGCATCCTGAGACTGAGCGGTATGAACATGGCCCTTCATCAACACCGTCTGGAAGATGTGGTGCTCCCTTCAGTCTCTGAAATAGGGGAGAAATCTTTGAGCTTCTCTACAGTGGCCTGCATATCAATCCCCTTCACTCCCAGAGCAGTAAAACAGAGCAATCTGCACCTTTCACCTCAGCCGTCTGCTTTTCATTTTCCCCTTTAATCACAAGCAGGCTTTGGCCATCAAGTGTGAAAGTTTAGCAGATCCAGAGACCCCTGCAGAGGAGGAGATCCAAGCTCAATGCGAAATTCATTTTGTGCCTGCTGATATACCTGATCCCTGGTTTGAAAAGGGGATTTGCTGAATGTTTTACCCCCATAGAGAGAAAGAAAGAGGGAAGATTTACACTCGCAGGAAGGTAGTTAAGCAAATACCAGCAGTACTACAGACAGTCTCCCCCTGCTTCAGGAACAAAAACTACCTTCTCTGTGATAAAAAGAAACACAAACCACAAAGAAAAATGTGCATGGTGACTGATTCACCCAGCTCAGTGCCAGCTGACCTCTGCTTGTTCTCTGACGTGTTCTGCATTTGCAAAGCTCCTCGCACTGTGAAAAAAGAATAACTTCAGCTCCTACAGGATGGGTCCCGATAGTTTAAAGCCCACCAGCAGGAGAAAGTGAGGGAGAAACAGGGATGCACGCTGACTGTAGGGGCAGGTGTGCTCCAGGTGTGGATTCACAGGGAGGTTTCTCTCAGGGGGATCTGTGAGATATATGGGAAGGATCTCCAGCTGAAGGATGCATGTAGATAGTCAGTGAAACCTTCAAGAGGCAGTGGGTGGCTTCTCAAAGCCAAATCTAATACAAGGAATGATGCAGAGTGCAGCAGAAGCAGGTCCCCAGGTGGGACAGTCTCTCCTGGAGCTGTTTCCGTTACTCCGTGGGCTGCTCAGTCTGTCAGGCTGGAGTAGGGTGAGGTGTACATGGAGGAACAGGTCTGCTCTGAGTCACGCACCAGAGCACACTGGGGAAGCTAAAGAAACAGGGAGCAAATTCCTCAATGCCTGAGGGAGGAACAGCTACGTTAAAAGACTTTTTAAAAATTTCTTTCATGGCCATCTGCATCAGCTTTCCTTTCTCCACTCTTATTTATTTAGTTTATACAGCTCCAAACGCTGTTCAGCTGAGCTTGTCCATACACAGGGGAGAAAAACACATTGTCAGGGCGAAGCATTTGAGCACAACCCTCGACATGCACACCCAGTGCCCATAAGAGTGGGGGGAGCAGAGGGGCTGTCCTGGAGAAGGCTTGTGTGAGCAAGACTGGGGACTCACGGTTCATCTCCCAACCATCTGGTTCCCTTAGGAAAATCTCACAGACAGCAATAGCTGCTACTACTTGTCTTCTCTCACCGTGCCTGGCAGCGTCCCACGCATTCACCTTTTGAAGTGTGTTCCCAAGGCTGTGTTGGCCATGTCAGTCATCCCCCACCCCTGGACTCTTTGAATTTGTTGACAAATTTTTCGTTCTCAGCATACCAATATCTCACCACTTGCATCCAGCTAAGAAGCCACCTCTCCATTCCTCTTGTTCCTGTAATGTGTATGTTGTTCTGATGCTTTAACTATTTACTATTTTTGTGTCTGGGGAGAACACTGAAACTTAAATAGCAGCAGTCTCAAGACAAACATGAAAACAAATCTCCAGCAGCATATTAATCTCCTCTGCAATGTCTCCCTTCTCTGAACCATTAATTAACATTAACTCTCCAGAACTCAATCAAGATTAGAGTCTTGTCATGTTAGATACTGATTTTTGCACAAAAGAGCAAACAGTTCTTGGGTACTGAATAGAAAAATGTCGGAAAAAAAGTGAAGTGACTTGAAAGGGACTTGGTACAAGCACTTTTCTCATGGCTGGATCATGGCAGTAATGGACTCAGAGGGTGTGTGTGAAGCTGCTGTCAGCAGACACAAGGTCCCCAGGACCACTCCATTTATCAGATCTGCCCTCCTGGCCCTTCCACATCTGAGCTGAGGATGAAATCTCCCCATGCACATGGGATTTCAGAGAAGTTTAATTATTCTGTGGACAAGTTTTAGTTATTTTGTGCTTATTCTAGCATTAAGGTACTTTTGTACCATAATATTAACAGTGTGGCTACTGATCGTAGCACGTGTTGTACTAAAATAACACCACATGGTGCATTTTAATGGCGATCAAGGCTGAAAAAAGTCTTAACAGTTTGGTAAGTCTGTGCCTCAAGTTATTTTGCCATGCAGTGAAATAATCCCACATGACTCTGTAGTTTTCCTGTCTGACATTTCCTACAGTTAAATGCTCCTGAGAACCAAAGGGATTGGAACAGACAGGTATAGGCTTGTTCATGGAGTAGATGGAAAGGATTATTCTAGTAAGCTGAAGTGGCTGTAGGGAGGGGACATTTCTACTGAATTTGCTTTTCTGGCTAATAAAAGAGTTGAGGCTTCATGTCAGTTTTTGTCAAACTTGCACTGGTCCTGTGCCATGTGCACTTCCCAGGCCAGAACCTCCCCTGCACACCATGGCATTTGTGAAAACTGTGTTTGCTCTTCTGCAGAGACAAGACAAATGGCTTGCCTGCAGCCAAACAGCTTTGTCACCTGCTGACACGATAGTCCTGAGGGGACACTGCCCTGACCACTTCAGGAAAGCAGACTGCAGTTTGCTGGGGAGGGAGGATGGTGCATGGAAGGCATCACCATGAGCCACCCAGCTCTGTGCTACTGGCAGAGGCCCTGGCTTGCAGCAGGTATTGCCCCTCCAAAAGAGACTCTCTGGCTTGTCTCCTTGACTTGGACACATGACTTCCCCAGCTTTTCCCCTAAATAAGTTGTCTTTGCCATGGTCAGTTCCTCAGCAGCAACAGCCACCTGAGGAAAGGCCGTTCCCTATCAGCCTGCAGAGGAGGGCCCACAAGCAGCCGTGCCTTCTGGAGCCACCCCAGTTCCTTCAGAGGGCCTACGCCCAAAACCACTTGCTCAGATTACCACAGTATTGACCCACGAATCCCAAATTAGATACACAGGAAGCACAGCAATTTTCAAGAGAATCTGTGTGTGCCAGAGGAATTAAAGTCACTTGGAAATGTCACCTCTCCAGATTTGTGGTGGTATGGGGCCACAGCCCCACAAAACATACAAAGATCCTTAAGTTCATGTGCCTCTGTGTCTCCCTATGCTTGCCAGGTTGTAAATATTGTCTTTATGCCTTGCCACTATTATGAATCTGGGACTTTGTTCTTATATGTAACATTTTCCTTTCCAAGGACAAACGTAATAAACAGGCTTCTAATATGCTGGAAATGCTAGGGAATAGTCTGTGCTCAAGATAACAGTCCACTTGTGTTGAGTGCCAGCCATCCTAAATTGTTGCCTTGGCTCTGAGCTGGGAAACACTCACTGGTACCGTATAGCTCTAATCCTTGTAGAGTGGCAAAAGCAGGGAAACCAGATAGCATCAACCCACCTGGATACCACAGACACCCCCAGACCTACCCCCTTCAGAGGAACACCTGCAAACTCCAAGCACAGCAAAGATGCAGAATTTTGAGTGGGATATTGAGTGCTGGAGATACAATGGCCCTGTTACTCACATGCTATTTGCTCTGTGGAGTAAAAGGAGTTTCTTGCTGCTGAGTTTCAGAAAGGTTAAGGGTCTTTGGCTGACGGAAAAGGCATATTCTGGAGCAAAAGGTCACATCTCAACTTACTAATATCTGTGGATACTGAGACAGAACAAAAATTAAAGTTTGGACCTCAAATCTCAGGAGGCAGACGGACTAAACCTCCCAAAAATGCCAGTTGCTTGTAAAGCCCCAGCCTGGAGTTAAATTCTTGCCAAACAAGGTAGCAATAAACTTACCAGCCATGCCACTGGAGCTGCGCATCAGGGAGGAGAAGGAAGAGGCCCACAGATGAGTGCCAGGGCTGGCAAGCACCTTGCTGGCCAAAAGCAGCCTTCCCTCAGACCTCATTGAATGTGAATTCTGCCACTGTGCAAGGCTTGAAATCTGAATGTTTCCTGACGTCCCACGCTCCTATTAAAAATAAACCAAGAAGGTTTCCAACAAAGCACCACATTTTATAAATGCCAGGAAGAAAGAATTAAAAATGCATATCTTTGTTTCTTCCTGACAGTATCACATTGATTGAGCAAACCAGAGAGCAACAATCAGCACTCTGCAAAGAGGTGCCCTTAACCACAAAAGGAGGAGGTTTTGTTCCCCAACCTTGGACTGTGCTCACTTATAATCTGGATTTCCACACACATCTCCCTCCTCACCATGGGGAAATCTCAAGGCCTATTTGTGTGCAATGACTCTTGAAGGGAGAAAGTTCTTTAAACCATCCCTGACACTGTGGAAAAATCAGGAAACTTTAATTAAGGGAGCAAAAACAAAAAACCACCCACAAGGCATTTTTGTATTTACTTTCACTAAGTGCAAAAACGAACTTCACAGGAATTCCATCCCACAGGAATTTCCAATATTTTAGTATTTTTTCCGTTATGACTGGGGACAAAATGTTGAAATATCAAAGCATTTTCATAGGATGAAGTGTTCTGGGAAGCAGTGTATTTTACGTCATTTTGACTTGTTTCAGACTTGAACTTGCACCTGGCTGAGCTGCCCAGCAGTCTCCATGCAAGTGCCTTGTGGTACCAGGCTCCTTTTTTGACCAGCTCAGAACATCCAGGACTTCCCAACCAGCATTCATCACCGGATCCCATGGCACCACACAGAAATCCAACAAGGCAGAGGGCAGTAGGTCAGCACAGAATTCCTAATCCAGCCAATGGCTTGGTCTGTGTAGGAGAAGGGGCCATCAGATCTGCATCCTGCGTGAGCTGAGCACACATAAATGCTCAACACAGCTGAGCCCAAATGTTTCATTTCAGCGTTGTTGGCCTTGTTTATTTTTCAGCATAAATGATGGACAATTCTCAGCCAGCTGTATCAGTTTATTGGTCTGTCAGCACTCCAGGGACATCCCCACCTCAAACTGCACAGCAGGACTGCACCCCTGCTGTCCTCCCCGTGACACAGATGGGCAGAAGAGTGCGGCTGTGGTGGCTGACGCTGGGAATGTCTGTCCACATCAGAATGTCCTTGGTCTGGATCCATTCTGGGGGCTGGACCTGTCCATCTATTCCCTCCATCACCATCTTCAAGACATCAGGCTCTCTCACTGAATCTGTCCTCCTCTTGTGGTCATTTGTCCCAGCCTTGCCCCGCAGAGTTTGCTAGAGGAGATGAAGGTCAGGGAGCAGAGCAGCAAGTAGGGCCATCAGGAAGAAAGTAATCTTTGGAGGAGAGGGGGAAAACCTCCTTCTCAACACAGGGCTGTAACAAAAATTCCCAGCAGTACAAGGGCCCTTACGCCTTTTCCTGCTGGCCAGTCTCAGCAGCAGGTTTCACCTTACCTGGCAGAAAAGGATGGTGGAACTGATTGTGAGTTCTAATTTTTCAAACACGTCTGGCCTAGGAACTGCTATTGTACATTTTCCACTTCTGATACTGTCTCACATATTGTTTTGTGCTCTCCGACCATTGCCTTTCTGGGAATTCAGGTGATGTGTGGCTTTTGCAGGCATTTCTTTGCCTAACTTCATTTTTCCAGACATTTTTGGTATCAAGAAAAATAAGTCCCACTCCACACACAGACTTTTTCCTTGAAACCTCAATTTCTCCTGGAGAAAGCATGGATCAGTAGCTGGCCAGGACCACACACAGCTCTTCTAATATCCCAGGCTGATGAACAAGAAGGGGATGGAGGAGACAACCAGCATACTGTTTAGAAAGGAAATCCAGCCATCAGCAGGAATGGACTGTGAAGCCCTTGCTCAGATCAAAAAACCTGTGAACATTTAGTGAATCTTTTGATGGAGTAAGGACAGAGAAACATGATCTGCATCCTAGAACTGTGCATGTGAGATCCCTCCAGGCATAAGACACATTTCAGGCAGGTTGGCATGCCCATTGCTTTCTCTCAGATCCCTTGCAGGTCTCTCCATGGCCCAAAGTCTTGTGGGCAGCCAGGGACACAGGTGGGCACAAACACACTGTGCACATTGTGGGCTTAATGAACACAGAGAATTTGTTATATGTTCCATCAGATCATTTCCACTAAGATATGACAAATTTTAAGGTCCAGACAGTGGAAGATTTTACTCGTGAAAAGACTGGGCAAGATGCTTGTTGGAGCAAGTATCAGCTGATATTAACTGGGAGGAGGACGTTATCTCTCGTAATACTCTGCTAATTCAAAACAGATCAGATTTCCTCAGAGACTATGGTGGCAAGCTCAGGCTGCTACAAGAACGAGGAGTGTTCATAAGACTAGACTCATCTGGCCAGACCTAAGTCCTAGAAATACTGTAACCTGGTCAGAAAGTACCTGACTTATTGATGGGGTGGGTTATTGATGATCCCACTGCTGTGTCATCTGCCATTCAGATGTCTGATCCCACTTCAGTCCAGGACTTTAACCCTTTTTTCTTGCCTCAGTGCCAAGAACCCTGAGTCCTGTGTGCTGGAAAAAGCTGAAGCACGTGGCTTTCTTTCCAGCCAAGCATCAAGGAAACCACAAATTCTCGACTTTTCAGGGACCTAAATAATGCACAACTTAGATAAGATGGGACAGACCCTGACATTTTGCATCTTCAAATCCATCTGGGAGCTGCCCAGTGGGAGCTGCCCTGTAAGAACTGATAAGGAGTCACTCTATGTGGGGAATAATTTGCTGGTGAAGAAATCAAGAAATCAAATTGACTACTTCTGACTCCTGCAGTAGCACAAAAAATATACTTGTTGGCATCAGGTTCAAGGGTTTTGTCTCAAAAAAACTCATCTCAGTTTATTTGAAGACACCAGAGAGTCAAACAATGCTTCTCAAAGTATGTGATTCCTCAGGACTGTAGGAATCAGAATTTCCAGATGCAAAATGCCATCACAAACTCCAAGAAAAAATGTCCAAACGCACTTTCAGACAGGGACAACTGCAGCCTGAGACACCCTGTCTGCTGACTGCTGGCCCCAGCTTTGGCTGGGGGTCCCCTTTGGCACCCAGTCATGCAGAGAAGGGTACCACGTTTGCTGAGAGATCAGGTAAAACCACTCTTGTGGTCTGCTCCCTAGCTACACTTTTTCAGGGTAGTTTTACCTCTCAGCTTTTTTACTCTATCCATAATTAATTTGTTTTCTACACACTTGTTTCCTGCATCTGCTCCTAGACCTTGCTGCTGCCTCTCCTCTGATGATGCTGACCACCTTCTTTGATGCTCCGTGCTAAAGGAATTCTTGCCATGGAGACCTAAGTGGCACTAGAAAAAATATTTCCTCATATTGTTTTTTGGGATTGCCACTTCTCAGATGTGCTGGCTCCACCATTGTAGGAAGGTTGAGCCCTTTAACTCAAACATCTCTTTATCCATTATGTCTTCCTACATCATCTGCAAAACTGCAGGTTGGTGTGCAACAGCATCTACTCGCAAGTGGGTTCTCTCTCTCTGTATCTTCAATAACAAAAATTAAATAAAATAAATTCCCAGCACAGGCACAGAAGCACCAGAACTAATTTTCCGGCAGATGCAAGAGACCATCAACAAATGTAGGAAATTAAATGTTTAAGGAAATTATAGAATGAAAATATAAACTCTTGAAGAGGAGCCAAAAAATACAAATTCCATCATATATTAAAAAAAACTCCAAAATGGGCCTGCAATGGTGTGGGGAGAGCTGAATGAAAGGCTATATTCAGGCAGCAGCACTGTTTAGCTTACTTTTTGGACCTTTTCCCCTTATTGATGCTGTTGGGAGGCGCTCATTCCAAAACCTCTAATGCCGTCGTGTTCTGGGATGAGCTACTAAAAGCAACCATTCTTCCACATATGAAAACATTCAATTATTTGCATGTTCAGTGTCTTTAATGCCTCTTTTGTGCCTCTGTTTTTTGTGGGGGGAGGCAGATGAGGGATCTTGAATTTCAGCAGTATTCTGATATAAACTTCCTCTGAGAGGGGGAAGGCAAAGAAGAAGAAGTCTTTGCAAGGCTGAAATGGAGTTGAGGCGGGCTTGGCTTTCTTGATTTACTTGAAGGGTCTGATGAAGGTGTTATTCAGGATTTGTGGAGTGCTGCCAGCCCTGAAGTAAAGACTCAGCTCTAAAGTTGAAGCATTACCTAGCATTCCTTAAGCCATGTAACAAAAAACACCCAATCTGAAGCATCCCAAACTGCTGCTGTAGTGGTACAAACCCCAGCACTGTGCCCAGGACAGAGAAAGGACTCAGAATGCTGCTCCTCAAGCATCTCCACACAGAAAGGGGTGAGGGTATGCAGTGCTAGACATGTATTTTGGGGCAGAAAACCTCTTGGCAGGTCACAGCAGTCAAATCCAAGATTCTATGTGGTCATCTTGGCTCTCTTTTGCATGGGCTAGAAGGTTACAGGAAAGCTGGAGGCACCTGGCCAGCCACAGACATGTTACCAGCATTAGGAAATACTTTAAATACTGTCCAGCTGACCTGTGAAACTCATTGCTACAGGACATTACCAAGACTCCACGAATAAACAGATCATGGCTTGCTCCTTAGCATACTGGATTGACATTGAAACAGGCTGGTGCTGGGGAGATCCTGCCCTTCTGTAAATGCAGGTTAAATCTTGACTAAAATTGCTACTGAGCTTTGCTGTGCAGAGGGCTAAGAACTCACAAATGGCCAGTGGCCACAACTCGGTGGAGAAGTGGTAATTCATTATGCCATGATCCTTCACCTCCTTGTGATTTTCTTCCCATACACAACAAATCTAGCAGGAATCCAAAAGAGAATTGCTTGCACTTATGGCTAACAAGATTAGCTAGTCACAAGAGCCAGTACTAAACAAACAAAAAATAAGATGTTTGGAAGAAGTAAAATTCCTCAGGGCTTAAACCAGTGAACGGGGACTAGGAAGATATTTCTCTGAAGTTCAGTTATTCCCGAACTCTTGTGGTGTGCTACATCTCCTCCCAGGGCCTCCAGCCTGTGCCTAGGAAGTCCTGGCGTGGGCAAAGCACTATCTTGCTTCACCTCAGGCAGGCAGGGTCTGCAGAGGACAGCAAAAGAGCACCCTGGTGAAACCCGCAGTGGTCCATGATTACTCCACAGTCTCTCTGCATCCCATTTTTGACTGACCAGTGTTCGGCCCTGGAGCTCAGGATTTACCCGTCAAGGTGCTCCCGCAGCTCTGAGCCGCCCTGGTTTTCTCAGTCCCTCTGACTTGCTCGTTTTACTCTGCTTTTATTGGAGTTTTTATTATGGGTGAATAAAGAGCCCAGCTTTGCTTTTCCCGGACAGCAGCACCATCTAGAGCCTCCTCCGATATGTGCAGTCCCCGTCCGCCTGCGGGAAGGCGCCTCCTCCTTCCAGCCGCAGCTGAGAAAAAAGAGAGACGAAAATAACGTGCAGGTGTTAGGGCGGAAAAGAGAAGGTGGCAGACTGAACAGCACCTCTGGGGCTAGAAAAGCTAATGTACAGTCATATACAGCTGGTGAATTGCACTAAAAGCAGGTAGGTAGGCTTTGTACTGTTGGAGGGAAAAGGGGTGTGATTGCTGTAATCTTGTTCTCAGGTAGCACTCTTATGTATTTGGAGAAAAAAGCTCTTCGGGGGTGTATGATCCTCGTATACTGCTTCCATGATGTAAAACAGGGGAAACAACTCGGGCAGAGTTAAAAAAGCAGCTGGTGACAGACAGAGCCAGGGCTGCAGCCTGGGGCCACTGCTCACAGTTTCCCAGCCAACAGTGGGGTCATTACTACTTCTCCAAAGGCAAACGAAGAGGGTCACTGCCTCCAGTGTCCTAAAAAGACCCGCCCAGTTCAGATGGCACAGTTTCTCCACACATCTGGGTCCGCAGTGATGCTCTGCAATGCTTCCAAGGGCCACTCACGGGGCCAACTTATATCCTGCAGCAGAACACCTTGGGAAATCACTCTAATGTGCCAGTGGAAGAGAGCAGGACAAATGCAGCTCTCTGGGCTTTCACTTAAGAGCTGGGCTCAATGATCCTTGTGGGTCCCTTCCAACTCAATATTCTGTGATTCTGTGAAATTCAATAGGAAGGGATTTGTAAGACAAAGCTTTGAGATAATGCTGCCAAGCAGAGCATGTCCCATGCTCACAGAGGAGAGCAAAAGTGAAAAAATCCCTTCTTACCTCTGTCTTCTGGTCTGGGGGAAAACCCTGCCTCGTGACCCATCACTTCAGATTCCCTGGGCTGGCCTTTGGAGGACTCAGATGGACAGGGGAGCCAGTACCCTAGACATAAGTGTGAGATAGTGTGTGCCTTCCCCAGAATGATCTGGAAATGTCATATACTCAAAAATGTGTTAGCCAGACACTGAGGTTTGTACGGGAAAGGACAGTCCTGCACGGCCCCAGTGCTAAAGCCACCACTGAGGAAGTTACAGCAGCTGTGCACATCTGCACTGTAGTACACACAGAAATGTGGGAGGAAAAGCTGGATGCACCAAAAAAAAATGGAACAAACTTTCCTAACCTAGCCTGTCTGTTTTTGCTATAAATCTGTGTTTTGTTTTGCTGCTACAGGAGCCGTGGACCAGGGAACGCAAGGGAACAGATAGATTTCCCCCTCTCCTCTGCAGAGAGCAGGACCTGCTGTACTGGCAGCAGCTGAGCCAGACCCGACCAGCCTTCATTAGACAGAGCTCCTGGAGAACAGATTGCACCTTGTGGCTACATCCATACTAGAATCCTAGATGGAAAAATACCCTCTCTATAGTCCCATGAGTGTCCTTGGCCTCCCACAAGATGCTGGGGCACAACAAAGCAGTATGGGCCAGGAACCGTTTTTCCAAAAGGTAGTGTGGGTAGAAACCTTTGCCCCTCCTGAGGAACTGCTTTAATCACTTGAGGGAAAGTGGTTATATGCAGTAGGACACCGCAGTTTTGGGTACCCAGGCAGAGCAACAACCACGTCCCAGAGCCACAGCTGCAAAAATTCCTGGCAGTAAGGTGCAGAGATTTCCCAGGAGATGCTGAAGTGCCAGGACCACGTGTTTTGATCTCGTTCACTGCCTCGCTCTCTGAGTAACAAGGGACTGTATGGGAATAAATCAGCATATTAATGGGAATGCTAATTGCAGCTGAATCTGGATGGACTAAAATATACACGTTCCTTTAAATTATGAATTCTACAACCCAGTTTGAACTGCACTTGGAACAATTAATGAGAGCAACTACTATTTTAAAGATCAACCATCCTTTCAGTGGCTTTGATATTTAGATTAAAGTATAAAGGCAGCTAACAGGACAGATCCCCTTTTCAATATCACAGCATAAACCAAACCACCTCACTACAGTGTAGAGGCCACTTGGAGTAATTAAGGTCAGGATAGGGCCCAGTATTATAAAGTGCTTTTTCAACAAGAGGCAGAAATATACTTCTGTTCCCATTTCTCCTTGGCTGAACAATGCTGCAGGGATATGTAATTGGCATTTCAATGCCTGTGTGCAGTGACCACATTCTTGAAGTGTCTGTAACTACAAGCCATGCACATCAGTGTGTGCATAAATATATTTTTTATATATATTTATACATATATATATATACATGTATGTATATGCTGATTTGTTACCACTCCTCCCTGTGCAGAGGAGTCAGGGTGTTGCCTGTTATCCCACTGCAATTTCCCCAGCCCAGGATGGCTTCACAATGGGGTTTTAACACCTCTAGCTCTTTCTCCCTCTCCCTCTCTC
>WEIT01038127.1:66155-87132 GCA_013389985.1 Dryoscopus gambensis
GGTGGCTTAATGAAGTCTAAAAGAACTGAAGCATTCCCTCACACCCACAGCATTACACGTGGCCCCCAGCCTTGCCTTGCATCTGCCCCCACTGAAGCCAACATGAGTAAACCAGTGTCAAAGACCACTCCCTTGGGGGAGGCTCAGGAGGGGATGATCTACAGGCACAGTTATGAAGGTTAAATATGTCCTACAGAACTCTCTTGAGGGCAAGAGGAGAGGTGAGAAACCACGTTCTGGATCTTCCCCATCTGATTCCAAGGTCTGCTCAGAATAAGCTCCCAGCTTACTCCAGTGAGTTCCACAAGCCACACATGTACTTGACAGTCCACTACTTTTTATGAATTATTCCCAGGCATTGGTTATTTAGAGTAGTCTAGTAGTCCAGTCTGCCTTCACTTGTCAGGCCATCCTCCTGCCAGGAGTTTTTCCTCCCCTTTATTTTATTTATGGTTACGTTCACCGTTCTCCAGAGTGAGGGTGTACCCCACTGGAGACTGCTCAAGCCACCCAAGTCTCATCTGCATTATGTCAATGCATGATATCAGAATCTGCATTGGCTGAGTGTTTCTTGAGCTGTAGATATTTCCAGTGACAGAGAAGCTGTGATAGCCCTTGGAAATAATTTTAATTAATCTCTATTTCCTATTTTTCTATTGTCTTTCCATTAAACCTTGTGTAGGTCCCAAAAGCACCTCACTTGGGTCATCTTCAGCCTTTGGCTGCCTGAGGTCTCAATCCCAAGACCAGATGCTGACCTCACTGGCACAAGAGCAGCATCCAAAGCTACTCTCTTTGACTTCTCCAGAATGCCACTGCTAAGAGGCTCCTCCAAATCCCTCCTTCCCCTACCCACACATGGCATCTTCTTCATGGCTTTCTCTACTTGTCACACACTTCATACCTTCATCCATCCCAAAATGTTTGCCTGGAAAGTAAGACATTTGGCCAGTTTCCCCATTATACCTTATTCTCATTTCTTTTTGTGTCTTTGTTCAGGAGAAAGTGAATCTGTCTTGGGTGACAGCTCGAACCTGAAGATGATTCAATTATGGCAAACTCAGAGCTATTATAGCATTTTAATCTGGAATATAGCCCTAGTGCTAACAGAAGGGCTCAGAGACTAGGTCCAGGAATGCATATACTTCCTTCTACACTGAATTTATGGTGTGTTGTCATATAAAGAGCTTTTAAGTGAAGTGCTAGTCTTCTTCTTTAAGAGTGAGCTGTAATGACACTGGGATATGAAGAAGCTGCTGCACATGAACCAGCTAAGTCAGATCTCTGCAAGTCTTCTGCCCTGCAAGAGAGCCAGGGAAATTATAGCACTGCTGAAGTCAGGGTATGAAAATACATTGATTTCTAATTATTCTGAGTATCCTGATATTTCTCGTGATCTGTGCATGCATATGAAAATTACCTCTGCATTTTCATGTTATACAGGTATAGGCAGAGAGTGGCTTTGTTTCTCTGGCAGAGATCTTGCGGCTGGCTGAAACATCCAGGTGGGACCAGAGGGTGCCCAAGGACCCTGGGGCAGTGGTCTTCAGTGGCACTGGTGCAGGTACATGGCACACAGCCCCATGGGGACATTAAGAAGGAAAAGGTCAGAGGATACGAGGGGTGCTGGGATGGTTCTGGATTTACCACCACCAGTCTAACTCCTTCAAGGACTCCTTGTGAGGATATTCAGACAATTATGGAAGTCAGCCCTGCCTTAGAGCATGGGGTTGCAAAAGCCAGCTTTGAGTTCTCCCTCAGCCCTTCTGGGGTTTTGATTCATCCCATCCTAAAGGATGCCAAGAAGGTTGAATCCCCCTCTGAAAATGTGTTTCCCTCCCCAGTGACCAGGCAAAGGGCAAGTCAACAAACTCATGTCAAGCACGTATCCCCACTTTTAAAGAGCTACATCCATCAAGAGTAACCCCTCCTCATCCTCTGTGAGTGTGAAAGGACCCTCTAGGAGAGATGCCAGAGGAGGGGGAATATGCCAAATTCCAGGTGAGGACACAAATGCACAGAGAGTTTTCAGCACCAGGAAGGGTCTTCAGCTGTAAGCCTCAGGCCCAGCAGTCCCCACATGGCTGTGGGAAGATGTACATGTCACTGCTGGAGGCTACTTGGTTTCTGCATGCTTCAGCCTCATCATGGGCTGAAGAGCATCTGGTTCTGAATATCTCACCAAATAAAAACTTCAGCTGCTAAAAATAATTAAGCAGAAGGGCCTCACCTCTAACCGTGGCTTCACAAGCTCGCCTTTCCACAGGCACAGCTGGAGTGAGTGGCCAGTGGTTTAACTGGGCAAACGTGCTGTAAAGTAAATACAAAAAGGGTCAAAAGTAAATAGTACACTTTATAGTTGTTACGTTTATTCTGCTGAGGTGTTTTGATACCAGATTCAAGGGGAAGAGGGGAGAAGTTCAATCCATTTAATGGGAGCTGGCTCCAGTACAAATATCCTTTCAAAGCTTTGTCAGCCACTGCTATAAAAGGGGATGGCAGAGTGGGTAAACACACCAGCTCTTCAGTCTTTCATATTTATGTTCAGTTTCACAGCCACACACTGATTCCAGCCCTGTCTAGATCAACGTGCCCTTGGTGTGGGGCTTTGCTCCACAAACTGCAACCCCTGCAGTCAAGCGCATAGGTGAGGTTCTCACTCCTGACAAAGAGCATAAGCTCTCCCTCGGTCATAAGACCTCACAAAAGGGCAGAAATACTAAAAACAAATGCACAGTAAGGAAAAACGTTAAGATTGGAAAAGGCCTGTAAGACCATCAAGTCAAACCAGTAACCCAACAGTGCCAAGCCCACCACTAAACCACGTTCCCAGGTGCCACATCCACACATTTTTTTGGACTCTTCCAGGGATGGTGACTCCAACAGTTACCTGGGCAGCCTGTTTCAATGCTTCATCACCCTTCCAGTGAAGAAATTTTTCTTAATACCTAATCTAAACCTCCTCTGGCACAACTGCAGGCCATTTCAAACACCAATATACAAAAATACCAGTTACATAAGCTTTTGCTGGTGAAGTTTTCCTCATGATTATTGGTATTTCTGCAAGAGGAAACACCAGGAATACAAACAGGCTCCCATTTAATTTATTGCAAAAGCAGAGCTTTAAACCAATGGCACTATGCAGCATACAAAAAATCTCAAAAGAGGTGAAGATCCTAAAAACATTTAGCCAGGCCCAAGCCTACACAGCAAAGCACCATGGGATTTTAGTTCCATATAAACCTTTACCAAAGAGGTATAGAAGAAAGTGCCTAAATTATAGCACAGGCCAAGAGAAATATGACAAAAATATGTGAAAGTCAATGGAAACACACTGGGAGTTGGAGGGCTCGTTGGCTGCTCCCTAAGAAATGGTTTCTTGTGTTTTCAAACGTGCTAAAGAAGCAGCCAAAGAAAACCTGTGGGTTTTCGTAAAGAAAGCCAGTGAGAGTAAATGTCTCTCCTTGGGGCTCTCACATGAGAAGAATTTCGCATTCAAAGCCCTGGGATAAATTTTTCACATCAGGTGTGTCCTTCACCCTTTGGCTGGCAGATGTTCAGCCAGGCTGCTCACAGGGACTGGCCAGACCCTCATGCCAGGTCATATCTAAACAATTCCTAGGTGAAGGTTTTAAAGAAGCTGCTGCTGGGCACAGGAGCAATGGGTGTCTGCTGAGCCATAAAATACTCACCCCAGTTCCTCCGCTCTCCTGGCCCGGTTCAGTGGACAAGAGGCACCACGGGCTATCCTGGAGCTGTGCATCCACTGATTGCCTTGCTGGCTGCTCTCACTCCACTTGTGTGGACACTGCATGTTCCCTGCCTTCTCCCAGGTGCGTCCTCTCATTTTCTGAACACCCAGACATGTAACAAACCTTGGGCAGATCTGCCAGCCGCATTTACAGCATGGGCTTAGAGCATCAGAGACACCTCTGCATCTTCAGAACGAAGTCTGTCCAGAAACAGAGGGTAAGTACAGCCACTCCCTCCTTGCAGTGACAGGGGTCTATGTGAGCGATGAGCTGACGCAGGTGAGCTCTGCCCCAAGCAGTCTCCGTCCCACTGACCTGCTGCCTCCAACCATACTGCAGTGGGATCCCATCTCCTCACAGCCGGATGCCCAAAACTTGGGTAAGGCTTTCTTGTAACCCACTGGCACCCCAGGAACAGTCCTTAACCTGTGCTTAGCACAGAGTCACAGCACAGCTGTGGTGGGAAGGGGCCTCCAGAGACCCTCTCATCCAACCGCCTGCTCCAGCTGAATCAACTGGTGCAGGTTGCTCAGGACCTTGCTGGCACCCTGGTTGGTGTCACCAGCACAAGATGCTCCCGTTTGGAGTGGGATCACTCCCTTGCTACCAGCAGGGAGTTCAGCACCCTCAAGGAAGCTCCTGGTGCAAGGACTGATCTGCAGCCCCACACGGAGTGGTTCTTCTGTGTGAAATATATAGCCCCAGTTAAAATCCACATCTACACTGCAGTTTTTTCTCTTTCTTTGGGTTTAAAAAGAAAAATCTCCATTATAAAGAATGTAAGTTAGATCAGTCTGCGTGTCTGTGAGATGTGATGGTGTGGGTCAGACCAGAGATGCTCTGGAGCAGTGTGTTGGTAGGGACACTACTTGGGAAAAAAGCAAACCAGTGCCAGAGCTTATGAGAGTGATGAATTTCTAGAGAAAAAAACAAACCAAACAACTTTCAGACCAATATGGAAGCAAGCACAACCTATATAAGGGGCTGATGATGGGATAAAGAGGAGCAAACAAAAATGCAATTAATTTTACTGGCTCACTGTGATAAAAAGCATGTGAATTGAGGCATTGAAGAATGATGTCCCCAGGTTTGGTTTTTGTTTTTGGGGCTTGAGGGGTTTTTTTTTCACTTGAAACCAAGGAATGGAGGACAGAATAGAGATTACTTCTCCACAGCTGAGAACTTTGGCATCTGCATACAAACCAGGAAGCACAAATGCTTCCTGACTCGAGAGAGAGCTCTCTGTGGGACCCAAGATTTTCAGGAGGAATTACTGCAAGCAACAAAGCTAGACCTGCAAACAGGAAGGCCATCAGAAATGTCCAGGGAGAGGATGTGATCAACAAACACTGGAGCTGAGCAAGGACACAGCTTCAAGTGAAGGGAGGCTGAGAAGAGGGAAATCATCTATTGCAGAGCAGTGCAGGGACGTAGAAAAGTAAAAATGTACTTACATTTTGGACACCAGAGCAGGGGAAGAGTTTTACTTTGTGTCCCCCATCCTACTTGCCAGAAGTCAGGCAAGGAAAAAATTTTGTGACTGAGTCCTTGGAATCCTCCAGTATAATGGCAGCTGTCCAAGCAGGTCTCAATGCTGGGTGGAATTAGACAGGATTAGAGGATTTTCCCCTCCAGTCCTCTCCCCTCCATGTAAAGATGCTTTTACTCCAGGACAGGATAAGTCAGGGCAGAGGCTGTCCTGAACCTTGGCTCTGAAGATGTGCTGCCTCCCCCACGGAGCAGAGCAAAGCAGGACAGGATGCAGAGCAGGATATGTCCCCAGCCTCCTGGGTGCTGACAGAAGAACCTGCACCCTAAAGAAAAAGTAAATGTGAAGCACCTGAAGGCTGACAGCTCTCTGAACATATCCTCAGAGATAAATCTCAAAGAGGCATCACAGAGGCAGTCAGGACTCAGCTAAGGATGTCCTAAGCAAGAGGCAAGCCCTAAACTACTGAAAAGGTGCAGAGGAACCAAGGACCAGAGTGGGGAAAAGGCATAAGGATAGCACAGCCAGCAGCCCCCATGGACTCAGGTGAGGGACAAATCCATTAATGGATCCAATCCATTGGCTTTGTGAACGTGGATCCATCATAACTCCTCACCATGCCAAACTCCAGTTGTGAGCCTGGCCAGCACAAGTAGCCCAGTGTCCCAGGGGCTGCTCCTCAGGTCCCCTCCTCCCCTTCCCAGAGGTGTCTTCTCCAGGAGACCTCCCAGACCCCACATTTCACAGCACACAAGCCCAAAACAACAGGCGCCAATTTCCCAAGCTGAGCAGGATTGTTCTGCAGAGGAGCAGCAGCACTGCTCTGCTCATCCTACAGCAGGAGTGTGACCGTGCCCTCACCGTGTGCTCCTCATGGCACACATCAGCCCCAGGACCGTGGCCCTGGCACTGCTCAGCCGCTCGCTGGCAAACCTAAGGCAGCCCCTCTGTTGGATGGCTCGGAGTATTTTAAAGCATATTCAGCTTTTATATTTGACAGTGGCTTGCTATGCACATTACAGTATAAAGGATTTTATTTGTCCCCATTGTTGCAATGTTTATTCCCCAAACTCTTTTAATAGTGGGCTTTTGACAAAAAGTGTTTCCCCAGTGGTGGGAACTACATACACAGCCCAAAGCAAACACTTGCAAGATAAACATCCTTCACACCCCAGGCTGCTCCTAACCCCTCAGAGCTTGCCATTACCTCCCTTGGAGCAATTCAGCACAACTTAATCAAAGTTAAAAATGATATTGTGTGATTTTATTTTTTGTACTTGCTCAGTGAGCTTTTATTGGCAGCTGCTGCCAGGATCTGGGACTCTGCCAAATTCTCTGGTTATGTTGCTCCAGTGTGGACAAACAAAGAAGGACTATTTAAAAGTTTCTTGGACACAAATAAGGTAAAAACAACAAAATAAAAAACAATGTATAATTATTTGTTTCCTTTATGAAGGGCCTCCTTCAGAGTCCTTTGAAATCGGTTCTGGTTTCCACCTACTAAATTCACCCAAGTGAATTATTTAATATTAATAGACATTCCTGAACCAGAATGTTACAACCAGAGGCACAAAATCCAGAGAAAAAAAGGCCATCTACCTTTCCCTTTCATATTACACTTCCTGAGCCAAAATACCAACTTTAGCTCCTTGCCTGTCTCAATAACATTTGCCGCTTCTAAACACAACTCAAAAAACTTTGTAACTTTGTATTTAAATTATTTAAGCACAACTGTATTAATTCAGAATTTTTATTATTATTAAATATTACGGCCCCTGCCAACAACATATGCCTTTAGGAGCCTGGGTTGATCTCCCCACCTTTGGCATTTCTGCATGAGGGCTGCCACCTTCTCATGTCCTTTTGCAGGTAATGATCACTCCTGTGTGAGTGACACTGTGGGCCCTGTCACCTTGTCGAGGTCACTGCTGTGGCGCTGGCTCCTTCAGTAGTTAAAAAGTCAGAAACACAGAGACACTGTTGAATCCACAGCCTGAAATTCATCCCCTTGCACTGCACATCCTGTCACCCCATATCCTCTACACGAGGAAGAGGTGCAGAGAGGACAGGAGAGAGGGAGAAGCAGGGAGAGGGACAGAGAGAGAGGAGAGAAGGAGAAAAGAGAGAGGAAAAAAATCTCCATTTGACACGGCTCATTGGCAGTATTTTGGAGCCAAAGTGCCTCAACACACACAACGTGCTTTTGAAAAAACAGAAACATACATGTAGTTCCTTGGCAATTGGAAATAACAGTCAATATACAGACAAACAGATTTTGGAGCATATGTTTTTGAACTCCCTAGAAACTGCAGCTTTTCCATTTTTTTTCCAGGTCGCCTCCAATTTATTATGCAGAGGCAGTCGCTTGCTAGCATGCAGAGTCCTGAGTCACAATAAAGAATAAGGAAAAAACCCACCCTCTCTCCCAGCAGAAACGTCTGACAGCAATAGAGGGCTTAAAAAAGAAGCTTCTTGTTTCCTTACCAGTGGCTTCAAAAAGGAGATTAGGGAGTACATAAAATCCCTGTTTTGCTTCTCCCTCTCACTCAGCAAGTTTGTGTCTGAGAGAGCCTCTTAGAACTTATTTAAGAAGCTTGAAAATTCCAAGTCTAAGTAAAATTCAGGTCATTTGCAAGAATTTCTTGGTCTCAGGAAACATCTGAAATCCCACCTGTAATAGAAGGAGCTGAGGTATCTGCCTTCTGTGCTAGACCATCTTCCCCACCTTGACTCCACTCTGGCTCCACCCTGGCTCAGCAGGTCAGCCTTCACCAGGGCTTGTGTTACCTGTGGACATCAGACACATCAGCCTGCCCTGGCTGGGAGCCTCCTGCCAGAAACTGCCTTTGCCCATGGACACCCTGCACTTTGGGCATCCACGGGGACATGGGGACAAGGGCTGGAAACCCCTCCTGCTGCAATTCAGCTTCCTCCACTCCTGGAGACAGAGACACCCCAGCACCTGCAGTGTCTGTGCCAGGGACATGCCCCAGAACACACATGGCTCTATGGGCTTGCTCTGTGCCTCAAAAAGATGCTGCTGTCTTATTCTAGCAAGGCAGGTGTAATTCCTCTTATTTCTGTGCAAGAAGGTGTTGGCTCTTCGTTGCTTTTGTCAGGATGGATGTGACTTGGAATAGAGTGGAGGGAAAGAATTGAGACTTCATCCCACTGAGCTCATTATTATTGAGATTATGTTGGTTTCTGTTGGTGCTAACACAGTCCTCCAAGTTTTACAGTGGGAATACAGCAAGCTGACAGTGCAGTTTGACAGTCAAGGCAAAAATCCCCTAACTCCTTCACACACCTGGCTGCAGGTGGTGTGAAAATGCTGACTTGTGGTTTGCTCTGTCTTTTCTTGATTGTCACAAATTCCCAGCTCAGATCCCTCTTGGCACTCTCGTGTGGACCTGGAGACACACTTGCTGCTAACCCAGGGACCCACAGCCCTGCCTGGGCCACATCAGAGGACCTGGAACTCAAATTGGCCCGTCCTGTTAATTTCTCCTGCATTCTTTATCATCTCTGGAGCCCTTACCTTTATATTTTACTGATTGTTAATCAAACCAAAACACAAGCTGCAGTTCATTTTACTTGCAAGAATGCAATTATAAATCCCTTTTATCCATTTCCTTAACATCTTCTGGATCTCACAGCCACAAATCACAGCAAAATCCAATTGAAAGATTCAGTCTGAAGTAATTACTTTGTTGGTTGCCAGGAGGATAAAGCTCCTATAAATAATATTCTTTACAATGCTGAGAAACTGAACATTACTGTGAGCACAGCAAGTAATTAAGCAGACAGTAATGTCACACTTGGACAGGCCGTACAGCCAGCCTAATTCCTTGTCTAGAGCAATCAACCTGCTTTGCTCCCTGTCCATCCATGCAAATCAGCTGAGAAACACCAGGCGCCCATGCAAAGTGCTTTCCTGTAAGTGGATCAGGAGTCCTGTTTAGCTGTGTGTGCTGGTTTTGGCGGGGATAGAGTCTGTTTTCTTCACAGAATCATCTATGGGGTCGTGTTTTGTGCTGGAAGCAGTGCTGATAACCCAGGGGTGTTTTTGTTATTGCTGAGCAGGACTTACACAGAGCCAAGGCCTTTTCTGCTCCTCACCCCACTCCACCCATGAGGAGGCTGGGGGTGCACAAGGAGTTGGGAGGGGACACAGCCAGGGCAGCTGACCCCAAATGACCCAAGGATACCCCATACCATATATACAGCATCATGCTCAGTATATAAAGCTGGGGAAAGAAGGAGGAAGGGGGGGTTTGTTTGGAGTGGTGGCATTTGTCTTCCTGAGTCACTGTTATGTGTGATGGAGCCCGGCTGTCCTGGGGATGGCTGAACATCCTCCTTGGGAAGTGGTGAAAGAATTCACTGTTCTGCTTTGCTGCATGCACAGCTTTTGCTTTACCCTGCCTGTATCCCAGCCCATGAATTGTCTCACTTTCACTCTTCTGATTCTCCCCCCAAACCCACTGGAGGGGTGAGGGAGCAGCTGCATGTGGCTGAGTAGCCAACTGGGGTTAAACACCACAACAGGATTTCTGGGAGCTGGTGGGCCCCAGTGGGGCTATGAGGGGCACTTCACGTCCCTGGCAGTGCAGGGCATGGGGAGCTGAGACCAGGCTGCCTGACAAGACCACTGCTGTTTTGTAATGGGACCTCTGAGATAAAGGTATCATCGCCTGCCTGTGAACCACTCTCCTCCACAGCACACGAAGCTTTTAGGGTATCACTTGTAGGGTCAAGAACCTTGGCTACCTGTACTCAAGAGATAGTTGGACCCTGACTAATTGCAAAGCACTAAAAGTTACACAATTATTTCTCGTAGAGGACCTCTTGAATGGTTTAAGGTTCTTGTGCAAGGGGGGAGTAAGCAACTGTCTGCGGCCAGGCTCATCCTCAGAGATCCCCCAACAAAGACACCAGGAACCAGCAGCTCCAGCTCTACATAACACTTGCCACAAGTGGCATCTTGCCCAGCCAGTGCTGGGATAAAAATGAATATTAAAAATATCCTTAGCTGTGCTTCCCAACAGACAGATGCACACATCATGCGTTGCTGATGTCCTAGGAAGCTTTGGCAAGACAGGAAGGAGTGAAACCTACAGATACGTGCATATACATACAGACACAAGTGTATCTATATACACACATAGGTGAGCAGAAAAAGACAAATATGCTGCCAACATTTCCAGTTGTAGATCTTTTCCTAATCAGGTTATCATAGATGCTCAGATTATTACATCTAATCCTGGAAATTAAGATTAGGTACTCCTAAATCCAAAGGGCTCTGGGAGACTAATTTCTTTCCAGATGGGACTCTTCCTCTCTCAGGAGCCAGCCAAACACAACCAATGTTTACTCTCAAGAGTGCACAGATACTTCCTAATTTATTTTTTTGTGTGTGTGTGGTCTGAAAGGACATAATCTTCTCAGTCCATACCAAGAACAGTTCATGGTATGTTCACATCTGGGCCAGCTTTTTATCGGTCACACACATTTCTTAGTCACCTCATTCCACATCACCAGCTGGTGTCACCAGCACCATCCTCCTTAGGCTCCTGAGCTCTGTCATTATCCAAGTGTTTTCCCAGTGCTCCTCGGATGGGCTTTATGGTAAAACTGGACAAGAGCACTTGGAAGAATGAATTACAGATCCCTGCCAGACAAACAGACTCCAGGCTGCACTTTGCATAATTGTCACTGCAGGGACCTCAGGCTCCAGAAGGAGGTTAATAACTCTCACTGCTTGTGTTGAGCCACTCCAAGCCCTGAAATATCCTGAGCTGGAGTGATGGATTTGTCAATACCAGCTGCTCTGGGCTCTGCAAAGGTGAGGTGCTTCTGCCTTGCTCAGGGTCCTAACAGCAGCCACACCTTACAAACTCCTTAAAAGCACTCATTTTACAGAAAACATGGAGCTGTTTCCACTTTTATTTTGGAACATCACATTTTTTCTCATTATAAACATGTGAAGTTTTACCACATGCTCTAAGAACAGATACAGCTCTTACACTGCTTGTCACCAGAAAAATATAAATTGGGTTTCTCTTTGGAAGGGAGGGTTCTGGGCATCACCTACATTAAAGAGTTAAATCCGCAGCAAATCCACCAGCCCTGATGTCCCAGATTCCAGTGATACTAGATCTGGTCTGGAGGCTTCAGATTTGGGGCCGAGATATGAGTTCTATTGTTTGGAAACCAACTGCTGATCAAAACACTGTTTTGGAAAGGATTTTATTTATTTACAGAAATCTCCATAGAAACTACAGTCGAGATTTTCCAACCAGATGTGATGCTTCGTTGTTAATTAGTTCATCTATTGGAACAACAGCTTTCCTATCATGAGATCTGGGCAGCTAAAATTTGAAGTGCTAGCTCCAGCCTGCCCCTCAGATGGAAAATATTAGCAACACACTCAGCTTTTGGAACTGAAAACCTCAAGTATGTGGCATAAAAGCAGCAGACATTGTTAATCTCCAGACACCTCCATAGAAAAGAGAGGTGCAGAGCACCAAAGTGGTTTCTCCAAGAACGTATTACTACTCAGTACTCAGATCCCTGTGGTCATATTCTCCTGCCATCACCTAAATCATCACACCCTGCAATGAACTAAATCCCATCATTACTGCAACAACCAATAAACAACATTATTGACTGATATAATGGATTATATCCAATGATTTTCTGCATCTCAACTCTGGGGGCCAGGGTGAATACCAGGAAAAAAACAGGGTAGTAGCAGACTGGGAAAACAAAGCAGTCATTGCATCCCTGTCTCCTCAGTTTAGGAGCCAGGCTGGATGTATTTTTAGACCAACATTTACCTCTCTTCCAACCCAAACATAGTTCTCCCATGTAATACCAACAGTGCCTTCAAACAAAACAGTGAAGCGTGGTGCCACGATCATAAGTAAAATTATCAGCTGTCAGGCACAGGCTCTCACACAGCTCCTCAGTGTAAGCCAGGGTAGCACTTGTCACTTGCCTCCCAAGTACAGGCCAGTTGGCTTTGCTAATGGAAAGAAAGGCAGGGAATGGTGTTTAAAAAGCCAAGAGACAGACAACCAATGGAACTTTCTGCATATTGAAATGCTGCATAACTTTCCCAAAAGTGTTCAATTCCTGGGTCTACCATCTATTGCTGGTTTGCTTTGGTTTGTTTTTGCTTTTTTATTCTTTAATGGCACCTGTCCTTTAAACTTGGAGACATGAATTTCATGGGAAACATTTGGATTTCCTCCCCACCTGGCCTTGACTGGCACCTTCCTGAGCTCAGGAAGCATAGCCTGTTCATACTGACTAATATGTGCTGCTTGATCCCCAAAGCTTTCAGTTAGCTTTGTTCTCTTTTGAGCTGGTGCATTCCCCAGAGGAAATAACCAAGAATTGGCTTGAAGAATTTATACAAAAGGAAATGGGTTCATTGAATTTGACACACACATTTACTTGTGTTGGGAGGGGGTGATACAGGCTCTTGATTTGGAGGAAAAAAAAAAAATCGATATGGAGAGAATAAATGCAAAAGTAAAAACTTAAGTGGTTAACTGGGCTCCAGGATGCAATATTGCTTAGCAAGCTTGGAAAATAGAGAAGAGAAAAAGTTTAAATGACTCATTAGCTAATTAGTGCCATCCGGCACCATTTCCTCTAGAGGAATCTGAAGTCAACCCTGGCATTGTACAGTTGACCCTGACACTGTACAAAAGTCACCAGCTTTGGGGCTGAGGTGATACAGAAGTTATTATTGGAAGGGTTCGAAGATCTTCCCAACATAATCTTGCGCTGCAAGTCCAAGAGGATTTAAAGAGATGGAGGGAGGAAGATTCACCACATTTGCGTCCCCAGTGGCTCTTTCCTCAAGCCAAACAAGCCATACAACACCAGTGAGCACACGTGGTGCCACGACGTGTGTCAGCCCCACCGAACAGCCACAGCTGCTTCTGGGCCACTGAGACCTATCACACACACACAGCCAGGCAAGCTGGTCCCCAGCTCCGGCAGTGCTCTGACAGGAGACACTACACACGGGACTGCCCCTTACACACCCAGAGCCAGAAGAGACTCCATGGAGATGAATAAAGTTACACCACAAACCTCTTGAGGACAGCAGAACTTCATTGTGAAACCCTCTCACAACAAGGAGGAAAAAATCAGGGTTTGACACAGGTTCTGTCTGAAAACTATGAGACTTTCAAACAGCAAAGACATCGCCAGCAAAACTCTGGCAGCAGGAACTGAAAAGCAAATAGCTGTTGTAAAATGCTGTTAATTTTACATGCACTATCATCAAAAATACGGCAAAACTCATAAGGAACTTCCTTCCCCTTCACCCCTACAGAGGATTTAGTTTGTCTGCATTAGGTGTGCTGGAGAGGAAAGAAAATCTGTAAGGAAGTAGATGCTGACTGATCCGTTTGTCAAAGTCAAACCACAGAGATCTTTCAAAACCATAAAAGGATTAGTCGTGTCACGATCTAATGACTTTTAAAGAGATGGAGAGCTCCTCATACAGCCAAAGTATGCTGAAATTAAATGCTTTTAATGTTTGTTTTCTAATGGAAAACTAGTATTCTGTTCTTTCTGTTGTTTTCTGATTCAGGTAATAAATCCATCCTCCAAACTGAGTTAAAAAAAGGAGATGGTTCATTATTTCTCTGATTTTCTTCTGTGCAATTTTAAGTTTTAAAATAGGGAGGAGAAAAATACCTGCTTTGGAGGTGTAACTTGCAACTTGAGAAGTAAAGTTGTATGTTTAAAAGTCCAGCTGAAGTCACAGTTTGATTCAGCCCTTGCCTGGTTTCCATTTCACACCAAGGTGACTCTGTTGAAATTCCCTCATGTCAAACTTTGACATTTCTTTACATACTCTGCGCTGTCAGAGCTGCACAAAAGGACTGGAAAATTGGTCAGAGTACAAACCCCTGACTCTAGAATCAATCTGGAGAGATTCCCTGACTCCAAAGAGGTTTAAGCCACAATTTCTGAACAGCTATCTTTAACTGCGCAAGAGACTAAGGTCTGTGCTTGGACCATGATGAATGTTCTACTGAAAATTGGTTTTGGTGGAAAAGAAGTGGAAATGGCTGAGAAGAAGGTTCAGTACCATTGATCCACCTTAATCAGCTCTGAGATTAAATACACCCTCCCGTGTACTTCAACTGGAAACAGGCTGTCTGGAGCAGGAACTGTCGTCCTGTTTGTACAGCACCTGGCAATTTTTCATATAAGTAATAAATAAAACTAAGTGAGCAGAGGCACCAAGCAGTATCACTTTTCTCTCCTATAACCTGCTCGCAGAGCAGGCAGTTCACATCAGTAAGTAAATGGCAATAAAGCAAAACCCAAGACAGCTTAATTCTTATTTTAGTAAGCAAACACTAACTAATCCCACTGAAACACACACGTATTTTCCACACAACAGTTCACACAAATTGATTAATATGTATTTTGGCACCTCCATTGTATACTATAAAGGTGAATTCTTCTGAAGAGGACTGCCCAGGATTAATAACAAAGTAACATTTAACAATGCTTGTCATGTAGGAAGTACAAAATACTAAATTCTTACAGGTGGTGTGAGTGGTAAGTTGGAGGTACATATTGCATCTGTAGAGAAAGATAAACCATCCTTTCTGAGCAGTTTAAAATGCAGAAGGCCTTCCCTGCCTCCAACCTTCGGCAAGGAAAATAGTTATCCAAGGCAATGCCTCGAAATTTAGCCTCAGGGACTCACGCATACAAAAGCTGCTCACTCATCCTGCTCAGTGCCCTGCCATTTTATAGCCATATCTATTCAAGCATTCATTTCCATGTGCTGTCGGTTTTCTTGTAGGTACTGAGACAAGCAGCAAACAGGAGATCCCCCGGCAGATTTCCCAGGCAGGGGTCACAGATCACAGCAGGAATGTGGTGTGTTGTCTTTCCATGTTACACTGAAGTACAATTTCCAGTATTTAATATCAACAGGCAGTATCCAGCCTCATAAGGTATAATTCTTAATGAAACTTTTGATATCAGATAAGAATTGCCAGGCACCAACACAACCATAGCACCTGTATCTAGGTATGCTAGTCTCAACACGCTGGGGATGGTGGTGTCTGTACAGCTGTTATATTCAAGGAACAGAACAAAACAGGTTGAAAGTCTCTCACTTCATCCAGCAAACTGGACCAGAGATATTCTACATAAATAATAGAAAGCTAGAGGGAAGAGTAGAAAGTCATTTTACCCAGAAAGAACACAGGAAGGTAAGGAAGAGCCCAGTGCTCCCTGATGTAGTCGTTTCCTAAAGGTGCACACAGGTTGTGTAACACTTTGGGCACCTATAACACAAAACTCCAGCCAGCATTTATCACTATTTACAGTTTGCTATTTATCATACATCACTGTGCAGCTCTTTATCCTTTCCAACAGAAATCCATAAAAAATTTGTCTTATTGGCGTTAACACAACTAGAGAAGGACAACCTCCAGCTCCGCAATGTGCTGAGGCGCCGCTCAGAAAACCACGTATTTCAAAGAGCAGCAGCGACATCTTGTGGAAATACTTAGGATTGCAGGCATATCCCTAATAAACATACCTTCACCCCTGAAATGCTCTGCCCTTTGCTACCCCTCTTTTCATGCACAATGTACAAAGCGAACCTGCACAAGGCAGGCCCATTATAAAACAGCAGCTTTGACCAGTCTGGCTCATCACACCACAGAGATGATCCAACACCAAGGAACAAAGCACAGCTCGGGCCTCTGGGGCTGAATGCTGGACCCTTCCTAATTGTAGCCTAAGAGCAGCAGCAACTTCGGTGCCAGCCTCTTGTGCTGACCAGAGAATTTGTGGATGCCCCAGCTCTGGAATTGTTCAAGGCCAGGTTGCATAGGGCTCTGAGCAACCTGCTCTCATGGAAAGTGTCCCTGCCCATGACCGGGGGTGGAATGAGCTAACCTCTGAGGTCCTTTCCAAACCATTCTATTACAAATTTAGTAAAAATCAGTTTCCATAATTATGACATCTCACAAACTAGACCAAGTCTTAGACAAGACGTCTCATGAGTACGTTTGTCTATTTACAAAGAAACATCCCAAGGCAGGCTGAAGTAATTCCTACAATCTGAAGTTGAGGCAGGCGGTAGTAAACTTTGGTTTTGTACACTCTGTTCTATGGCTATTTTTTTCTCCTCTTCCATTTGCCACTTTCCTAAGATACAAGTTAAAAAATACAGCACAACTTCTACAATAGCCAGGCATTTAATACCATTGCAACTGCTGTCACCCTCTCACATTTGTGATTTCTGCATGAAGAAAACCCCACAAATCATGAACCTGAAGCATGTTAATTAACTAGCTTTGATTTTTAGGGTGTTCCTGATACCTATACTGAGCAGTAGCTGCCTCACGGAGGAGTTGACTCTGGACTCATTTTTCCACCTGCCCTGGCAGCCTACCCTAATTTAAAGGAAGGGCTCCAAGTGCAGCTCAGCACGCTCAGCAGCAACAGCCCTTCTGAGGGAGATGCATCTATGAGTCAGGGAAGTGAGGGAATAACCTCCCATGTAATTTTATAAATCAAAAGTTGTAGCTTGGACTGAGACAATCCTGCTGATGGCTGTTGGGCAGTAACATCTTATCCAAGATGCCTGCTATTGCCTAGGGCTGACTTCATCATAACCTGTGACCTGCTGCCCACAGCTCTCAAGGCTTTCCATTACAGGCAGAGCTAGGGAGATTGACTGGAGATTTTAAAGGCAGTAGTGTCAGACAGACTAATGACATGGAAAACCCCAGAGAGAGAGAGCAGCAGACAATCAGTCCTGCCATTAAACCCTCTGCTTGGCTTATCTGCAAAAACAAAATCACTCCAGCTCCTCCTAATAATAATAAGAAAAACAAATCCACAAACCAAAGCCAAAGTGAAGTTCCAAATCTTTTTACATTACTAAATACTTTCTAGCATTTGTGCAGGTTCAGTTTTATTTCAGTCTTGTAACTCTGGAATGCCTTGGTTTAAGTGAGAGAGCAGGAAGTGCAAAATAGAGACATGGCCCATGGCAACCCTCCCCAGCACAGCCAGGCCACAAGAATAGAACTTTGAAGTTCTTACACAGGGAACAGGCTGAAGGTACGCTGATTAAAAGTTTTTCCTTTGAGCCACATGTGAAAATGTTATGAATGACATTGTTACTTACTGGAAGCAGCAACTGAACTTAATACATTTCCTACAAAAGATACAGCCAATCATATGAAAGACAAGTATAAATCAAGAATTTTATTTTTTTCCAACATACATTAAAAAAGTGAGTAAACACACAAGACAGCAAGTCAGAGAAACTAAACATATTTACAAGACAGTTAATATATCAATTTTTTTCCATCTTCAAGATCAAGTCATCACAGATTTTTGTTAATTCATCATTTTCTTTAGTCTGTGGAAGAAAGAAAAAAGTGAGTTTCAGGTATGTCCAAACTATGTTACAACAAGTCCTGTTCGCCAATATATGGAATAGAAAGTCCATTTATAGGATAGTGGCTAATGCAAATTTAATGCAAAGGACAGTTTACTATGTCAAAGGTCACACAGCGTCCTTAGGAGCCTCAGGAAAGGAGGCAGAATCCATTATACTGTTTCTACTTCTTCCCCAGACATTCCTGTAATACTTGGAGACCAACTGATCCAGGGAAACAAGCCTTTTGGGACTCAAAGCCTTTGTTAGGTACACCAAAATTCAAGACAGGGACAGCTTAGATTTTAATCTTCACAAGAAAGACTCTGTAAAATGACACCTTGATACTTCTACTGACATGTGACAATTTCCAGTTTGTACAATTCCTTATGGAATGGTTAAACCATTTTAATTAGAATTCTTAACAAAGTGTTACTGTATTTATGACAAGACCAAACCTAGTTCTGTGTTAAATGGCTTCTCTCATCGCTCCAGTTACATACCTACTGTTTCCTCAGCTATGCAAACTTTAGCCCTAAGACTGAAGGCTCACAAATATGGGTTTTTTTCTGTAATAGGAATCTGTCAGCATTATCCATTTTTGAGTCTTCAATGCTGGCAGAGACAACAATGATACAATAAAACTAACAGTATGCATCTCCATCAGCGACTTTTAATCCTCAAAAGGCTTATTCTTTTGAAGGGTTCCAACAAAGGAAACTGATGTGCCTTTACAAAACATTCTAAGACTCTACCTACGCAATACGAAACAATATAAAGTACAAGGATTAATGGCCTGAAGAATACTGAAAACTTGAGTCACATACAGTTCTATATATATTAGTGCTAACAGCTTACAAGTCATGTTTATGAACAAGCTGAGCCAGACAGTTATTAAAAATTTATTCCCAGATTCTGCTCTGTGTAACTGTTAATCACCACATCCTTCAGTAGTTCAGGTAACCTCCTGACAGTAGCCCAGACTGGTTTGGGAACAAACCTTGTGCTCCAAAAAAATCTAAACATACAGACAAGTCCTGACACCACACACTTGTGTGTTAGGTCTCAAAGCCTAATTCCCAAAGCCTGCCAGGACAGCAGCCATCAAAACCAGCACAGCTAGCAAGGCTCCTTTTAGCCCTGGTACAAGGGAGTTGTTGACCAAGTCTAAGGCAATAGCTTGAAGAGACTCACACATGCCATTGTGACTGACCTTTTGTTCAAGGCTCCTCTCTAAGGACTGGATCCTCATCTGTTCTTTGCGCAGAGTGGCTTGAAGTGCTGCAGTCTCTGATTTTGCTTTGCTGCGAACCTGGGCAATTTCCTCATTGGCTCTGAAACAGGTGCAAGATGGTGTTTACATCCCTTCAGATAGCACAGCAGAACTCTTCACAGAATCACACTAGATGTTTGTACTTTGGATTAATCACTAAATCAAACATGTTTAAGCCAACTTTTGGCACTATTGAACCATATTCTGCAGCAACTGTGAAAGCTATATATTTCACTCCTGGTACTTGGCTTCTTGACATGGTACTTACTGCTGCAGCTTTTCTTCAGCATGTGCTTTGAGTGCCTGATACCTCTGCTCCTCTTTTTTAACTCTAGCCAAGGAATCTTCCGCACATTTCTTCAGAACTTCTTCATTCTGTCCCAAAACCAAAGAAGTTTAGTTAGCCTTTTATGCTAGCTTGTTGGAAGAGTCTCTCCACTTGACAAATGGGCTATTCCATTACACTTTTAAGTGGCAGTATTTGCTCACTGGAGTAAGAGGAACAACTGTGAAGTCCCACAGGGCCTATATGGACTAAACTGCCTCCTTTTAACTACCCTTGCAAACATTTATGCACCATATTTCCCCCAATACACTACTTAGTAGCAAACTCTAGAAAAGAAGGTCACTAAAACTACGGTCACTAATTGGTTTTGTTTGTTTTGCTTTGATTTTTTAAAATCAGCTTTGAATTAAGTTGCAATTGTCCCAAGAATAGCTAGAAACCCAACTTCTTCAAAGAACCCATGGAAAGATTCAGGCTTTGGGCCCTGATGTAAACAAATCCAACACTAACAGAAAGAAAATTACCTTGGTAGTCACACTATGAACATATTTTATTAGCTATTGTAGGAAGTTGGAACTGTTTGAAACAAGTGCTAAGACTTTACTAATTGCAGGTGTTGAATTTAGGAACTGTGTTTCACAAGTGATGCTCATCTCTGTGCTAAGGAAAAGGCTTCTGAATTTTGAGTGGAGATGGAGGGGACACAAGATGAAGGAAGCCTGACACCTCAGTAAAAAAGAAATTAAAGTTATAACAGACACTATGCCTGTTTCTCAAACCTAGACTGCCATGAAACTTCTAATAGACTAGTTTATAAGTTTTAGTAAACAGGGACATTAAAGGATAACTGAATGAAAAAATCTGAAGGCACTATTTTAAGCACCAACTGAATCAATTTTTATGCATTTTGTGCAGTAAGAAACCATAGCTTACACTCATTAGCTTCCTTCCTGCAGCCTCTGAAGAAGCTGCAGAATATGAAGGCTTGACATTAGCTTTAGAAAAACTCCACAAACATCTTACTAAAGAGCTCTCAAACTATTATTCTGATTTGTAATTGCAAATCCTCTTCAACATCCATACAATTTGATGTAGGGGAAACAAGCTGCTCTTATGCAGCAGTGGCTACATGAGCATCTCTCTACGATTAACAAAAATTATGTGTGGCAGCAAAAACCAGCTCCCTTCTGAAGAACCTTTGCCTTCTAACATATCATTATCTTACTTCAAGTCAGTCACTAAAAAAGATTAGTAGTTTTTTTATAATCTTTAAATAAAGAACTTAGCGCCTGGTTTTACAGGTACTCCCTGTACTACCTAATTAATGGCTGCTCTAGAATTTTCACCATTTCCTCTCCACTAAATCTCATTTTTCTTGGAAGGATATTATTTGCATTAAATCATCTTACTCTGTGGTAGCCCTCTAAAGCATCTTTCTGTTTTTCAAGTCGTTTGAAGAGTTCAGAGAAAGACTTCTCCATAGAGTTGAGATCTGAAATAGCTTGCTGCTTCTCTTCCATCAGCCTCTGTATTTCTTTCCTTGAGACTTCCTTCTGCTTCTCAGCATCCTCTAGAGAAAGTGGAGTTAACCCATGATAGTTATACCTCTAAAATAAAACTAGTTCCATAGTACAGAGAGAGAACCCCCACACCTTCAATTCTTCCTCATACAAAGGGTTCACAACATAGCCTCTCACTGGAAAGGCACCATTTCTGTCCTGCCTTC
>WEIT01038127.1:105898-115907 GCA_013389985.1 Dryoscopus gambensis
CCGGCCCGGCAGCGCTCGCGCCGCGCATCCGGGGGTGCGGCGAGAACTACCGCTGGAGCCGGGGGAACTACCGCTGGAGCATCCGGGGGTGCGGCGGGAATTACCGCTGGAGCGGAGGGAACTGCCGCTGGAGCATCCGGGGCTACGGCGGGAAGTACCGCTGGAGCGGGGGGAACTACCGCTGGAGCATCCGGGGCTGCGGCGGTAACTACCGCTGGAACGGGGGGAACGACCGCTGGCGCATCCGGGGGCGCGGCGGGAACTACCTCTCCCGGGGACCCCGGCGCCCGGTGGGGCGCAGCATGGAGAGCCCCGCGGTGACCTTCACGCTGGCCTACCTGGTGTTCGCCGTGTGCTTCGTGTTCCCGCCCGACGAGGTGCGCTCGGCGGGGCTGACGGTGCAGAGCCTGCTGTCCGCCTGGCTGGGCAGCGAGGACGCGGCCTTCGTGCAGTACCACCTGCGGCGCAGCACCGGCACGCTGCTGGCGCACTCCCTGCTGCCCCTGGGTGAGTAGCGCTCCGGTTTCCTTGGAATGTGCACCCAGAGCTTTGTAACCAGCTGACTGCACCGCAGCGCACGCACTCACAAAGGAATTGCAGTTTAAGTACAGAATGGGGTAGGAGAGGCTGGAGAGGAGCGCCGCGGAAAGGGGCCTGGGGGATCCTGCTCGATGGAAAGTTGAATGTGAGTCAGCAGTGCCCTGGCAGCCAGGAGGGACATCCCTGTCCTGGGGGGCATCAGGCACAGCATCGCCAGCCAGGCAAAGGACGGATTGTCCCGCTCTGCTCTGGGCTGGGGCAGCCTCATCTCGAGTCCTGGAGGCAGCTTTGGCACCACAATATAAGCAAGATAATAAACTATTAGAGAGTGTCCAAAGGAGGGTAACAAAGATGGTGAAGGGCCTTGAGGAGAAGCCGTGTGAGGAGCGGCTGAGGGCACTTGGCCTGTTCAGCCTGGAGGAGACTGAGGGGAGACCTCACTGCAGTTACAACTTCTCATGAGGGGAAGAGGAGGAGCAGACACTGATCTCTTCTCTGGGGTGACAGTGACAGGACCCGAGGGAATGGACTGAAGTTGTGTCAGGGGAGGTTTAGGTTGGATATTAGAAAAAGGTTCTTTCCCCAGAGGGTGGCTGGGCACTGGAACAGGCTCCCCAGGGCAATGGTCACAGCACCAAGCCTGATGGAGTTCAGGGAGTGTTTGGACAATGCTGTCATGCACATGGTGTGACTCTTGGGGTGTCCTGTGCACGGCTAAGTGTTGGACTTGATGATCTTCTGTGATTTAACCAGAGAATGCAAATTGGCTTCCTCTAGCCATATAATTCTCCTAAAACTAAGTGGCATCTCAGAGGTAATTTCATTCAACCAACAAATTCAGATCACCTTCCTTTAGGTATATAATTCTGGTAAAAGTGGCATCTCACAGGTAATTTTATTCAATCGGCAAATTCAAATCAGCTTTGTTTAGCTACATAATTCTGGTAAAAATCAGTGATGCTTAAGAATTTACCTCAGATTACTTGAGACAAGAGGCTTGAATTTGAAGTCATCCAGAAGTACAGTACCTTTCCTGGAGCTGAGCTCACTGGTTAGATAACCATATGATTCAGGGCTGTGTGTTTTTGCCGGTACTTAATTGTTTTCTGAAAGTAAGTTTTTTTCTTCCTTGCAGGTTATTACCTTGGTATGTGCTTTGCTGCACCTGAAAAACATCTTTGCTTTTTCTACCTGGCTTCAAAAGAATGGAAAACTTTCTTCTTCTTCGCAGTTCTCCTCCCAGCAATCACCAGTGCCCTGGCATATTACTGGTCACGGAAGGGTTGGACTAATCATCCGCTAGCCCGGACACTTGCTGTTCATGCTCTCCCGCAGTCAGGTTGGAGGGCAGTAGCTTCTTCCATCAATACAGAATTCAGGAGAATCGACAAATTCGCTACTGGAGCACCAGGAGCGAGGGTGATCGTTACGGACACGTGGGTGATTAAAGTGACCACCTACTGTTTACATGTTGCCCAGCAGCAGGACATTCACTTGACGGTGACAGACTCCAGACAGCACGAACTCACCCCAGACTCCAACGTGCCTGTGCAGTTCCTCACCATCCGAGTTGCCAGTGTTAATCCCTACGTCAAGGCATTCGATATCCGGTAACAACTGCTAAACCCGTTACGTTATGTGTGCTCTTTGATGGTGCTGATGAAGTGCTTATGTGCCCGATGTGGAGACTGCCTGGTCTCATCACTTCCTTTTTGCTCCCTGCCTGGTGTTCAGAGGTGCTGAACATGTGCAGTTCTGCCATGCACTGCAGGGAAGGTTGTTTAAAAGGCTTCGTACACGTGCAGCACTGAATACACAACGGATAAACAAAGGGATTGCCCTCTGATCCATTCTTAGGGAGAGGATTGTGCTGGATGCAGAAAGAAGTAACTGGCTAAATTTAGGTGAGAGATGGAGAACAGGAATGAAAGGTAGAATTTTTGGTCTTCCAAATTTTGGGTGAGGAGAACCAGCTATTTGTCTAAAACTGTCTGTTGTTCACCCATGACTTTGGATTTTTCCTTGTGCTTAAGGCTCATCATTTTATCACTGCTCGAAAGAGCTCTCACTGAGCTACTGCCCCTAAAGCAAGGCAGTAATTTTGGTCCTTTTCCGATTTATGTGTTCTCCTAGCAGTAAATCATAGCAAATGTGAACTGTTAGGGCTTGTTTTGCAAGCGCCCATGCTGTTTATCTCAGCAGTCTGTCTGTATAACCAGGCTAAAGAACAAGTTCTGCAGAAACCTCTGAGTAAAAGGGTGCTAAAGTCTTTGTTGTTGTGTTGTTAAGAGCCATGTTAGTGCTCCTAAAACTATATTTGAAAAGGTATTTGAGTGTCTTTTTGCTGTAAATTTGTACGTCAGGAGCATTTACTGGGTAATTAGGTAATTAAAGGCAGACAGATCACCAGACTTGTAGGTGTGCGGTGGGGCAAGCACAAGGAAGGCAAAGAGGTGATTATGGTAGAGATCCAGGTGAACAGAACTCCAAACAAGAGGTTAGTTAAGGTAAGCATGACAATCCGAAGAAAAGAGACTTTTATAGACCTGTGAGAGTGGTGACCAAATGAGTATTAAACAACTAATGATTTTATTCTGCAAGCACTTCAGTGCCGGAGTGGTAAAACTACATCCCCAGCTGAGAAAATCATGACTTGTTTGACAATTCCTTTTAGGGAAAAAAAGTCCTAACCCCAAAATGTATTCTGTGGCTAAACAGAATAGCAGCAAGAACAGTGTTTAAAAGCTGTTCTAATAAGATGTCAGAAATAGTAAATCTCTGCTAGAATGTAGCAGAATCGTGTAGGATCATTGTATATATCCAGAATCGGAATCAAATACAGTGAGATGTTTCTGGAGGAAAAATGTTTTGTGCAGGTGGGCCATGTTTCTCTGCATGTTCAGCATGAATTGTTCCTCTGGATACAAAGGTCTCTGTGATTTTCATGGACAGCATCTCTTAACAAATGACATTATCCTGTGGCAGTAAAAACAATGGAGACTACTGGGAGCTGGAGCTAAGCCAGCCTTGCATTGTGCTAGGTTTGGGGAACCCAGTGAGTGGTAGGAAAACGAGGGCAGCCTTCCCAGGATTTATCCATGAAAGCTGTTTAATGAGTGGAAGCATTGAGCTGGAGAGTTCTGACACTACAGTTCAGAACTCTTACCATAAAAAGGGATGACAACAGGGATATGTCACTGCAGGATCTGTGTTAGGTCTCAAGTGCCACTTGAGTGGCCATCACTTTACAGAAGCAGCTGGTGTGAAACACAGTTTGTTGCAGCCCTAAATCAGCAATGGTTTGTGACCTTTGTGACATTTCTGGATTTATCTAAAATTGTATCATAAAATCACAGAACCTGATAGATTGACATTCTTCTGCTGCTTATGTAGTACTATATCACCTTGTGATGCCTGCTGCATGATACAACTAATTTCTGTCCGCAGGAGTTTATAAACCTGAATTTAGACATAGTCTAAGTAAAAAGGCATTAAAGAGGTGACAGAAATGGTGCAAACAGCACTTTGCGGTTAATGCATGATTTACATACCTATATTACTTTTGTTCAGGCTGATTACTTCAAAAGCCTTCCTTTATTTTTGTATGATGTTTTAGCTGATCTCTGACATACGCTGCTGGCAATCTTACACAGATATGAATGAGGACATTGTGTTCTCTTGACCAAGTTCTGCCAAAACCAATAACTAAACAGCAAAAGGAAACAAGAAAAGACAATGCTGTGTATTTATTCTGACTAATAAGTACCAGCTTAAATAGCTTTTCTGTGGATTCACTTCCTTGATGCTAACCTCTGCAAGGTACTATCGAGGTATTTGGGTGGATAATCATGGTAACATTTTGCTCCATCTTTTCTTCTTCAGGTTGAACTCCACAGAGTATGGGGAGCTCCGGGAGAAGCTCCGTGCTCCCATCAGCAATGCAGCTAATGTTGTGATCCATCAAAGCCTTAGTGATTTATTTTTAGAAACCTTTACATCTCTGGTGGAAATAAACCAGACATATCACGTTCCAAGCACTCAGGTGAGACTTTCTATCCATGTGAGACTGTAATAATCATACTTTCAATATAGATGAGCCTGTGATTACTGTGTAATTGATAAATGTTTACCCTGGGCTATCTCCGGTGAATTATTAAGAGAATTCATTGTTGTGGGGTTAACAAATAGGTTTTATTAAAAATATGGATCAAACAATGAATGATGATTAAATTATAATTATCGTGTGATTACTGCTTAATAATCATCATTTAAAAACTTAGCAGTATTCAATCAGTAATTAAATGGTAATTGAACAGCAGTCAAACACTCTACTACTCACTACACTTCTAATAATTCGGCTAGGTTGCATACAATATGTTATAGATGTAATATAAACTGTCACTTACCTTACTGTAGATAACAGATACCAGGTAAGGGATCTCTTGACCTCAAGAGGTAAACCTTGAGAGGTGTCCTACCTACCAGAGGCTGCCCTACAGGAGAGCTCCATTGGCTTGGGGGCTGCAGTCACTTAGAGAGTGACTGATGGTTAAACTGCCCCTTGCTGTGGGTGTGCAGCTGTAGGACTTACAGTTTCATCTCGTTGGCCTCTCATAAGACATGGCCTAGATTCCTTAACTTCCTGAGAAGATACAGCCAAGCACAATTTCTTAGGGTCTGCATAGCCAGGCTGACTCCAGTCAGGCCTCCTCATCAGCGATGCCAGAAGCCCATGTGCTCTTTGCTCAGTCAGGGTGATGCCTCCCTCACAAATGCTCACCTGCTGTCTCAGTAAATATGTCATAAATGTAGCTCTGACGGCTGCTTCTGTTCTTGCTACAAGGAGACAAGCTGTATTGTGAGCATTACGGTTTTGAGACGTGAGAAATAACTAGTGAAATAAAGTCCCCTGTAATAATTTCCATTAAAATGTTACATGAAAACATTTGGAAATGATGACGTTGCACTTGCAGAAAGTTTGTGGGGAGCCAGAGTCACAGCTGCTGTTGCTGTTCTTTAGGCAGTTTGCTCTAGTACAGCTTGTTTTTCTAGACAGCCAGGTTTTGCTGGATCTTCTGCTGGAATAAACTAACGATTCTTAATTGGGATTTGCTTTAGCTATAATTATTATGGCTATTATTATATGGTACTAATTATAACAGCATAGAGTCCTACCTCCAGTAATACTTGCAGAGACCTGGTCATTATTATACTTGTGCAGCAGTCAGAAATGTGACTGGAGCACTGTCCAGTGTACCTGGGGGAACCAATTAAACCAGTACTGGTGACCCTGCAGGGAGTCTGTGTCCGGTGGTTCAGCCAATGGAGTGAGGGGTTGGTATCTTTGGTAGTGTTGTGCAGTTTATATGGTTCATGAACTAGCTAAAATAAAACTGGATCAGGCGTGTCTGCACATCATGTTGTGTGTTCTGATGGCAATGCCAGCAAAAAGAGATGTTCACAATAAAGAGAATATATTAAAGCTGCTTTCTTGCAGAGCATTTCATTTGTGACACATTTAAGTGGCAGCTGAGCTACTGAACTTGAGTTTGACATTGAATGATAAATGACACCACAGATTATGATAAGGATGTTAAAAACACAACACTGAATTCTTCCCTATTCTAAAACTCTAAGAATGTGTTGAAAAAGTTAGTTAATCTTTCTATGCTAGAATTTTTCCTGCTTAAAACCTGAGATAAGGCCTAATTTCACAAGTTAAAGCTGAGTGGCTTGTGTTCATCTGGATCTGCTCCACAGCCCAGCTACCAGTGCAGCTGAGCAGACACTTGAGCTGACAAGGGAAGAGTCACTGGAGGTGGGAACTAGAGACCACAGAGAGAGCTCTTTGTTCCACCAGTAGCAGTATGAACAGATGCAGGTCTCCGTGCCTATTCAGTGTGCTGTCTTTTAAACTTTGTCAAGTTCTTGGACAGCTGGAAGACACATGGGAAATGCTAATTATTGTTTATTAATTGTAAAACACTTCATAGCCAGATGATGTCCCCATATGCAACTGCAAGTTCATGTGGCATAATTAACTGTGGGGAAAATCAGTTATTCCAATATTATCCAATAAAACTAAGTAAGTTTCTGGACCTTCAGGGTGAGTGTCCTTGTTTTCAGTACAGCCCTGGTTTCCTCTTTTATGTCTCTTAGAAAGATGGAAGATAGGAACAGCCATTTGCTGTTTTAAGTGGTAAGAACTGTTTGCTTGGTTTGTTTTCCTTACTTTATATTGGTATGTTTTTTGAAAAAATAGTTTGAATGACAAAGCTGGCTGCTTGCTTGCCTTGCTGTGGCTGCTGGAAGCTCTTCAGAGAGTGAAAGAGTGTTTATTTTTCAGTACTTTTTGTTTAATCATTAGTCTCATGCAACAGTTCTGGGTTTTCTGTTCAAAGAGAAGCTTACCTGTCATTCATTAGAGAGTGTTCTAATAAAACCACTTGATATCTTCTGGTGGGGCAGTTCTGCCTTGATTATTCAGCCACAGATGATTTTCTAAAAGCCTTTGAAGAGCAGTAACAGGACCCATTTTGTGCAGTTCACAATGCTGACGGTTTTTCTCCTCCCGCAGGAGCTGGAGCCGTGCATAGGGTGTATGCAGACTATTGCTAACATCAAGCTCATCAAGAACTGCCAGGAGCCGAACGAGGGGGAATGCCAGCAGTGCTACTGCCGGCCCATGTGGTGCCTCACCTGCATGGGCAAGTGGTTTGCCAGCAGACAGGACCAGCAGCACCCAGAGACCTGGCTGTCGAGCCAAGTGCCTTGCCCGACTTGCCGAGCCAAATTTTGCATTCTAGATGTTTGCCTAATACGATGAGTAGTACTTGGGTATGTTTTAACTTTTTTAATTTGACTGTGTTTCGTAGTGGGTTTGGTTAAAGGCCCGCTAGACCTGTTTCTGAGACTTCATGTTGTACCAGGGTACAAATTCCAAAGGTTTCTTTTGCAGCATTGAAAACAGATGTAAATCTTTTCAGTTCTCTTCCACTTTTACCTGTATCTGTGGATTTTACTCACCTGATGTCAGCTTCTGGGTTTTAATTTTGTTTAAACCCCTATTTTCCTTTCTTACATTTTGGATGGAATAAGGTTATCTTTCTATATTTGCAGTACTGTTGTCTTTTCAGGTTTTACCGTAGGTTAAATTCTTTACATTTTTAAATTTAACTTGGGTTTTGATTCTTTAATAAAGGGCTAACTGAGAAAATTGCTTTGGTTAGACTTCATTGAAACTTGTTGTTATTCTTTAATCCAGTTGTAAAGTTATTATTAATCTTTGCAGTTGTTCTCCAAACAAGTGTACCAGTTGTGTCCCTCCAGCTGGTCCTCTCCACTCACAAAGGGTTGCAGTGGGCTAAGAAATGTAATCCCTGAAAATTTACAAGTCCTGTATGGACCTTTTACTCCATTAATTTGCCTCTAGTATACTTTTTGATGGATGTCTTTATTTCAAAGAACAGAAGGATTATTCAACATAACCCATTTACCTACACTACTAATTTATGGTTAAATCTGTTGGTTTCCAGGAGATACATTGCTTAGGGTTTCAATACTCTTTAGGTGATGGGACTTTTTTATATACATTTGAAGGGAGTGCAGCAAACATCTGAGCTTTAATTTGTAAATTAAAATCACAGGTGGGTCAAATAGAGAAAGGAATACTTTAAAGCTTTGGTCTATGAGAATAAAAGCTCTTAATACCTCCCACCCGAATAATCAAAAGGATCTTACCAGTAAATCATGGGCAGAGGTGACGTGCCGGGGATTACAGGCAAACCTCTTGGCTACCATGACAGGCAACTGGTTTGAGCAGGAACGGGTGGTAGGATGTAAAAATGTACAAGTATTGGAAGTACAACCATGAAACATTACACAAGTCTCAGCTGAGCTACAGGTGGTGAATGCGCCCACCTGCGCTTGGAGCCAGCCAGGAAATGGTTACAAATGTGACTGCAAGCAAGAATTCAGAGAGGGGTAGGGAACTGAAAACAGATCTGACAGCATCGCTTGAAAACTAACAGTTATGCTGTACTGTTGGTGTTGGATTCTAACTTTGGACTTTTTAAATAACATTCATTTGTAAAAATCCAAACTGGTTGAGTTTAAGGACACTAATTGTTTCAGCATATCTCAGTTGCTTTATGTACAACATGTACTATGCAAGTATCTGAACTACCTGTTAATAAGAGTGGTTTCTCTGGTTTTCATTAACTGTTGTTTTGAATTGTATAGATAGAGAATTTGACAGTGAGACAGCTAGTACAAATTTGTCTCTCTTTCCCAAGGAGATCTTCAATGGCATGTTACTCTTCATCTGAATAGAATTAAATTGAGTTCTAGAGTTTCAGACAGATTTGTTGGCAAATCTGAAAGCTAATAAAAAAATCTAGGAGCTGATCAGCAATTGAATTTGAAATACTTTCCAGGACTTCTGTGGGAAATAATTTCTAGATTTAAAATGGTCTCCGCAGGATTTTTCAACCTTTGGAAGATTCTTACAGGGCTGGGTGGTGTTGTCTGACATGCACCTATGACTACACAGCAGCCTTTACAAATAAACCTTTTGTAACATTTGCTACATTTGCTTCTGGAACGTTTACATAATATGGCACGGATGCAAAGGATGTGGCCCTTGAAATAGTCACAGAACAGAGGGTAGGATTTTGGAGCTGTGGTTTTGCCACCGCCAGTCATTCAGTTCCTACAGCACTTTGCCTGTTTGAAATAAAAATATTTATTGTAAAGAATGCGAAGATAAAATCGTAAAGTTGAGAAACGTAGATAATAGATACATGTAGTTACAGATGGTTTTATAGAATAAAACCAGGTCAGTTGCCAATAGTATCTCATGTAATAAAAGCTTTAAACTCCTAATTGCTCTTACAGTGGAATCTACTCTGAATTGACTGGAAGTTTTCACTTTAGTGGAATTTTGCTTTTGTTCATCTTACCTCTTTTGTCAGTATAAAAGTATGACAGAGTAACAGTCATAAATGTACAAGACCCTTGCATCTTTTAATGCTCTGTCCACAGAAGTGCCTCTTAGAAAACTTAGTAATAATTATCAAAACAAAATTATGATTTATGTTAATGATAGTACCTGACTTAAATTCCTTAAAACAAGTAGTTTTCCTCAAGTTTAAATTCTCAAAGTAATCTGACATGCCTCCAACATTTGTGAGCTTCTTAAAGGCTGTGTTAGAGAAACTAACACAATTAAAAATCCATATGAACATGAAAATAATAGAGTACAAAAATAGGCATTTGTCTTCATGATAGCTTCAGGTTATCATCCAAAGAGCCATATGCACATATAGGGCCATTTCTAGAGAAGATCCTCTCTGTTTGCAGTAAAGAACACACCCCACTGCCTCCCACACAATCTTGATACATTTCTTAAATATGAGGATAGGCTTTAGAATCAGTTTTCTTACAGCATTTTGTAAAAAAAAAAAAAAAA